>JASXTE010000243.1:0-73026 GCA_030280995.1 Hemileia vastatrix | reverse complement strand
GGGCTATAGGAGCAGGGGTTGGGTTCTCTTGATCCAGAGCAGAAAGAGGAGTCGATGAACCTGCAGCTTCAGAGCCTTCGACTGGTCGAATCATTGGAGAAACACTCGGACTACCACTACCAGACGTCGTTTCTAGGCCATAGTAAGAGTATCCCTCCGTGAGAGCTCTAGAGTTCTTGGACTTTGAAGATGTGACTGGCTGAGAAGAACGACTTGCTGCTGAACCTCTTCTCGCTTCCAAAGCTGACGCCTTTGCTGCATCTGATCTTCTCCATCTGGACTTTCAAGCTCTTCGTTTTCCTCTTCTTCGGTATCAGCTTCGTCCTCTTTCTCCTCCTCTCTTCTTCCGCGTAGATCAGCTTTGCTTCCTTCTACCAGCTCCGTTTCTCCTAGATCGAACATCAGTTGGTTATTGTTTCTGTCGTAACCGAGAATCATTCTAGAAACACCATTGAGAGCCCTCTCTACGTCCACCAGCTCCACCCTTGCGAAACTGAACTTGAAGATGCTCATGAGAAGGTTGAGAATGGCTTGGACATTCCATTCTCTCAAAGATAGCAGGGTCACTGTTCTTTCCAGCCTCTCGTGGTCTGTTCGTCTTTGGGATGCTTTGGAAGCGGCTGAGTTTGAATTGGAGTTTGATGTTGATGTTGAGGGACGTGGAAGACGATGAAAGGGTAGTGATTTGATTTCTCAGAGCTTGAACCTCAGTCCAAGCGATCTCCAGCCAGTCTGAGAGTAGAGGTACGATTGAATTGAATCCGACCACTTCTCGGCCTTCCTTACTCAAAGCTTCCAAAGCTCTGATCTGCGATGGTTAAGGCAGGCAGAGAACTTCTTTCAGCCAGAGTTTCTTTAGTTTCGGATTGGTCTTGATCGTCGAAGTTGAATTGATCGTCATCGTCAAATTCATTTCCACCTTGAATCGTGAGATTTGTGACTAGCTTGAAGAAAAGAGCTCTGTCGATTCCTGCCAAAGGCATATCTCGATTTCCCTTTCTAGGAGCCAGACTTCCAGGTGCTCCACTATGAGTTTCTGCTACGATCCTGGCAGCATCAGCTCCTTCTTCAGCCATCAGATCATCTCCGGCTGAACCTCCTTTCTGATCTCCACCTTTGGAATAAGTAGCTGAGGAGAATGAAAGTGAATGCAGATCTGCTAGCCTGACCGTGATTGATAGAAGATCGCAGCAGATGTTCGAACCGAGAGAGGCTGAGAGTGCGAAAGAAGATTCGGAATGATTCTGAAGAGTTCCGCTGTTGATGGTTCCGCTATGAGAGATCCGTCTTTTAGAATCCCATCTGCAACTTCTTGAGTTCCAACTGCTTTCTCTTCACCAGAAGCTTGCTTTCTTGAATGCTGTAGATCTGATTGAGGAACTCTCCCTTCCCAGATGTCCACTGCTCGACCGACAGCCGCACTCAGAGCTCTGATTCTCGATTTCTATCTTCCACAGCTTCCCTCAGCTTTTGAGTTTCAGTGAAGTCGATCCGAGGTAAGACTTTCCTGAGCTCTCGCAGATTCTCTTCGTATTGATTAAGAGTCAATGCAGCTGGAGGAGGTAGAGGTTCCAGAGGAGAAGAGACCTGAGGAGTTGTTCTTGATTGAGGTTGCTTTGAAGAACTGGCAAATGGATTTTGAAGATGAGGAGAAAGCAGATCCGCTCCACTAGACGCAGTTCGAGGTTCTAGAAAGTAAGGATCTGCATGATCAAGAGGTCTGATTTGAGGAGAAGCTGTGGTGGCCGAAGTGAGGGGCGAAGCAGTGGATCCTCTTGATCTGAAGGTCCGTAGCAGCTGTTGTGAAAAAGTTGGTTTGGATGAAGAAGCTGTAGTTGGAGTTGAAGCTGTGGGACCAAAGGGAGGACTTGCGAGAAAGCTAGCTGACGACGGTCCAGCTGAGCTTGCAACTCTCTTTGAATTGGAGTTGGATCCACTTGGAGCTGTTTGATCTGATTCCATCTCGTTAGACTGCGAAGAAGAAGGGGGAGAGGAAGGATCAAATCAGAGGTCTTGTGTCGAGGAATGAGTGCTGATAAGAAGTCGAATACAGACCAAAGACTCACTGTCGATCGACCTTTCTTCCTGTCGAACTAGGTCTAAGTCGTTTGAGATCTTCCTAGCTGAAAGACTTGAAAAGTCTAGTTTGAAAGAGGAGGAGCGGAAAGAGTATGGCAAAGAGAAAGAAAGGGTAAGAAGACTTGGTGGAGAGGTGGGAGTTTCAACTGATAAGACGTTGATTGTTCTCGCATAGAGTCGACAATGTGTCTCTTCTGAAGATATTAGATTCAATTAAAACCAGAATCAACCCGTCTGTCTTTGTGGTCTCGGTTGTATTGAAGGCTTGAATGGAGGAGTGCAGCATTGTTCTGCCTCTCTCCTCTTTGCTGCAATAGTCTTGCAATCCTCGTTCTTTTCGAAAGCTATTTCGGTAGTTATAGCAGCTGTAGTCTACTGATCCATTCCAACAGCCCTCGATCCACTTAGAGCGGGTTGCCATTGTCTTATCTCTTCTAAAAAAAGTGACTCACAGATGCTCTTTCTCTTTTCTCTTCCCTCTCTTCCTATTCTACTCTCTCCGTCGATGTGTACTGAATCTAGTTTACTGTTCTAAAGGCTGCAGATTCCAGATCTTGCTGTTCCAATTGCTGCTGTTGCGTTAGAAGTAAAGAGCAACTCTTCTTGGTGATAGAGCAGCTTAGATGCCGAGTCGACCACCGAGATTGGACTTTGCTCAGACTCATCACGCATTTTTGACACTCTGACTTCGCAACATTCGGAACAGAATCTCTTTTCGTATTCAAAGATGGCGAGAAAATGAAGCAGACTACAGCAGATAGGCACTGGCATAAGAGCTCAAGCGACGTAGTGTTGAGCGAAGAACTCTTGCAGATCTTCAGAAAGGCCTTTAGGATTGTCTAGGGCTGCAAAGTGACCACCGTACTCATGTCGCTTGTAGAATTGAAGGTTGACGTTGAGTCTTGGAATCCAAGCTTTTGGACTGCCAGCTAGTTCGTAAGGGAAAGCAGAGTCTGTCAAGGAGTAGAGAGGGAGAAGAATCGATCATCAGACTGCCTGTGACCTTGAAACTTATTTGCTAAATACTCACAACCAAAAGGTTTGTTTCTTGCTGGATTCGTGAGCTGGAAGCAAGTTTGAGAGGTATCAGAGGCAGACATCTCGTGATCAGCTAAAGACGAGTGACGACAGATGATCTTCACTGATGACAGTTCTCTCGACTCACTTTCTTATCCATAAGTTCGAAAAATGCTTTTGGATTTTCCTTGTAAGGAAGGAGACTGGTGTGAGAGGTACCCGAGAGATAGTACAAGGTGCAGTTGATCAAGATGTTCTCATCGTTGACTCCGGAAGAGTTTTCGACCTTGGAAGGATCTAAACAAAACGATGGGCACCTTGGATCGCTCCAAATCTGGAACTTTTCAACCAGCCATGATAGATTTGCAACTGGAGAGTCGTACAAGCCATATCCTAGACTTGCAGGCTTTGTGGACTGAACTGCAAAGTATCCGCTGCCTTCTTGTAGATATTCCATGGCTCGGACTATACCTGAATCAAATAAGATAAAAAGAGATCTTTGTAAAGCTATGGATCATACAAGATAAAAGGAGATCTTTGTAAAGCTAAACATTTACCTCTAGTTTCGAACTCATCGAATAGGTAAGGCAAGAGTTTCCCTGCCAGTTTACCTTGTGTTCCCCATACATTTCAAGAGCCACCGCCGGCTTTGCATAAAGTGGTGGGTTTGGTGGAAGGAAGTTTACGTTGAAGGCTTTACACTCTGGATAGTTTGCCAGGTATCTGGTGATAGCCTGCCGGGATGGAAGGAAATGCGTGAGGGAGAGAGATGGCAAGAGTCAGCTACAGTCGCACTTTGTTCGTTACCTGTTCTGAGCTCTTTATGCTTTCTTACACTACCCCAGTCCCCTCCTTGAGCAACGTATCCATTCTCATAGCCTAATACAGCGGTCATCAGAGTGTTGAAGAGCCTCGCGGTATCCTTCAAAGTCCATCCAGCTCTCGGATGAGACGAAGAAAGCCCGTATCCTACTAGAGAAGGTACGACGACATCGAAAGCCTGTCCTCCATTGGTTGGATTGCTTAGAAGATCTATAATGAGATCAGCTTCGAAGAATGATCCAGGGTAACCGTGACTGAAGATGAGAGGGATAGCGTTTGGCGAAGACGACTTGGCGAGTTGGTAGTGGACTTCCACTCCTTCTATTTGCACTTTGAAGTGTGGATGACGATTCAATCTCTCCTCAACTCCTCTCCACCACTTCTTGACTCCAATCTTGGGTCCCAACTGGTTTCCCATCAGAGCCATTCGGGTTGCCGTCTCTCCAGCTGTTCACCACTACAGAAAGTGAAGAAGCTTCGTGTCAGTACTTGATCGGTTAGTCGACTTCCGAGTAATTGTACTCACTTTCCTTCAACTTCTTCAGATGAGTTCCATATTCCCAATCGTCATGATCTCCGGGTGGTACGATTGGCGAGTCTGGTAGCCATGCATCCGTCAACCTTCTCTGCGAGAACGAAAGAAAGTGGAGAAGGAACGAGAGAAGTTAGAGAGACTCAGAAAGACGAAGCTAATAGCTGATCCAACTCACTTCTAGCCTGTCTAACTTTTCTTCTTCGAATTGAATCTTGAATTGTTGAGGCTTGCCGATTTCAGACATGTTGTACGATGGTTGGTAGGTGTGAATTTCGATGAGAACTCGAAAGAAGATCGACCATTGATGTCGGTGTTTTGGCTCGGTGTTTTCTCTCCTGTCCTACGCTCGCTCAGACATTGACGACTTATGATAGTTCTGAGAGAGTTTGAGGACGAAGCCTTTCTCATTGATTTCAAGCTCAATTATCCCCGTGCGTTCTCAAAGCCTAGTCAGTCTCTGTTCAATTTTTGTTCAATCTGCGTCCCACAGCTCGCCTTCGACTCTTTTCGAGACGTTCTTCTCTGAAAAGACTCGATTCGATCCAACATAGACCATTTCGAACGTTTTGAGGCTTCGTCATTCCTCGGAGACCTTGGTAGGTGTCTCGGCAATCCTGGTGAGACCTGGTCAAGGGAAGGTCCAAATCTTTCATTGCTCGCTGTTCACTCTCTCCGACCCGCTTCCACCTCGAAAGACTCTACCAGATCGGTTCTTAAAGCTTTCTTTCGACTCAGAGCTGAAAGACTGAGAGAAAATGAAATTCCTCAGCCTCAAGCCTACTTGGCTGACTATACTCGGAACAAGAGAACAGATGATGTCAGAATTGAGAGCCCATTCCCCTCCTTGAGCAACGTATCCATTCTCATAGCCTAATACAGAGGTCATCAGAGTGTTGAAGAGTCTGGCGGTGTCTTTCAGAGTCCATCCAGCTCTCGGATGAGACGAAGAAAGCCCGTATCCTACTAGAGAAGGTACGACGACGTCGAAAGCCTGGCCACTTTTTGCTCCCGTCCTTTCTAAATTATTCAAAACTTCCGGAAAGGAAAGAAGCAATCGTACTCGAAATGAACAACAAAGAAAGAGATCGGATGGAAAGAGGAGCATTCTATCTCGAGCGACCACCTTCGCGCTCTTTTCGAGGTCTGTCATCGTTCGAAACCTCTCTCGACTTCTTTGACTCTTCCTTTTGGATTTTGATTGGGGTTCAAGACCCGAAAAACCTTCGTAAGGAGTGAAACTCTCTGCATAGTTCTTGCAGAGGTCAAAAAGGCTCCAATCTCTCTCAAGCCCACAACGCCACAAGTCGTCAATCACTATTTGGCTCCAGCATTCGCCCAGCGCTCGAAAAGCGTCGAAAAGAGACCTGGAAGTCATCGGAAAGCCAGAACCAGAAACCCAAAAATGTGCTAAAATTTTGATCCTGGTCAAGAATCGAACCGGAAACCACGAATGTGTGACTGGCTTTCGAAAAGTGTTCGCACTTCATGTCGCCCAAAAACACATGCCCCTAGTCTCCCATTTCCTCAACGTTTCTCTGAGCCTCAAACAAGCTCTGGAATCGATATCTACAGCAAATTTAAGATCGATTTCACTCTTGCAGATTTCCTTGTTGTCCCCAGAAATTACGAGCAAATGACTGATTCACCTGAAAAGGGGGTAAAAACCCTTTGATCGTCTCCGAGCCATTTTCTCTATAAGGGAGGCGAAGGAAGGTTCTTCAGGACGGCTCTCGTTGCTAGTGATCAGGCTAAATGCAATCTAGTAATGCCAGTAATAACGATGAATTCGGATTTTGCTTTCCCTAAAGAGAATCACTAGCAGCACAGAGTTGATTTGTGCCAGTGATGTCGAAGTTTCACCTTTCCATGAGCTGGGCGCAATTGTGTGTAAGACCTGGTATTCTGGAGCAACTTAACTGTTTCAGCTTTCCTTTTCGAATTTCGAGAGGAGAGTTGGAGAATCGTCTCTTTTAACAATTCTAATGACCCTCACGAGTCTATAACATAACGACCTTACAACGACCTTGTAATGGCAATGACGACCAACTACAACCATAAAATATAACAACAAAACTATACACTAAATGTATCTTTAACTCTGCTATCAAAAAAAGTGATCAGACTGCTACTCTGAATGAGCTTAATTCGTCTCTAGAGAGTGGTGGACCGAGTCTATCAACCACGCAAATTTCTGAATGGGCCTCGACCCTAGAGAGATGAAGACAGTCTAACAAAATCAAGTTGATTGAGTATCTTCCTACTCATGGGCGCGACCCTAGAGAGAGATTGGGAAAAGTCAAGGACGCTGAAAGACTGACAAACAAAGAAGCCTTTGGACCAAGACGTTAGAGTGCAGTTGTATGATTATGGCTGCACCTCTTCTGTCGAAGTTCTCACTATGAAGACAGTCAGGGAGAGTGCCACAGTTTTCGGGACTTGGTGGTATCTCTCGTAACATGCTCCAGGTCCATCGACTCATCGACTCTTTCCGACCCGCTTTCTTCGGGAAAGACTCAAATCTATTCGAACTAGACTATTTCGAGCCCTTTGGAGCTTGGTCATTCTTGGTCATTCTGGCTTGACCTTGGCTGGCTGGCCATCAACTCCCTGAGAGGTTCTGGGAAGCCTTGGGAGAAAGCTCGTCGTTGACTCTTACCGACTCACTCTTCTCTCCAAAGACTCATTTCGAGTCGATATAGACGAATTGGAAGCATATGAGCGTTGGACATTATCTACGATCTTGGAGGTACCAAGTTTGAACGAAGTTGAATCCGTCAAATTGATGAGGGGCTTGCTGCCTACTGAAATCTGTCACTGCTCATCATCGACTCTTTCCGACTCGCTCTCACCTTCGAAGACTCGTTTCGAGTCGTTCTAGGACCTTCAGAACCATTTGAGGCTTCGCCATTCCTCGGAGACCTTGGTAGGTGTCTCGACAAATCGCGGGAGAACCTGGTGAGACCTGGTAAAGGGAAGGCCCAAATCTCTCACTTCTCGCCGTCCACTCTTTCTGACACGCGCTCTTCCAAAAACATGAACATTTTAGCATGTTACACATGAGAGAACGAAGATATAAGAGGTGTCAGAAGGAGGAAGCCGGTGATTTCCTACCTATCCCTGTGTACTTCGTTTGATAGACCGAGACGTCATTGTTGCATCGAGGGGATTCTACCTCGATTCTCAGCTGTGGGCATCCGTTCGAAAAGCAGAATCGAAGATTATGAAAAAGAGAGTTTTAAAGTAAGTACAAGCTCATTTGAACTCGACATTTAGCCAGAAAGTTTGACTCACCTTAGTAAAGAGCGAACTCAGTCAAGTCACGAACATCAGAAATTGAATCTACGTATCGTCTGACTTCTTCCTCTGGACAAGATCCACCAAGCTCGACAATCAAAGATTTGATACTCTGAAGATCTTCTGCCTCTTTTCGTGACTTCAAGACGTTCAGAAGATCGTCCCAATGAAATGGAAAACCTTGAGTCAACTTCAACCTCTCGAGGTTAGGGATTGAAGATCCGAAGCTTTTCAGAAGCCCCTTGACAATCTCTTCGGAAGGTAAAGTCCAACGATCAGGTAAACACCAGAGTTCCTTGATGCTTTGAGGGAAGCTTTCGATCGAAGCGCATTCTCCGATTCCATCCAACACCAGCAGGTTCAAATTTGGACACTTCAACCAGCTAGGAAATTCATTTGGGAACGAAGAAAAAGGAGGAGCTACCTCTACCCTACTCAAGCTTTCCAGAATCAAATCTTCCAAATCTCCATCTCCTTTTTCTGAAGTTCTGAAATGAAGTGAACGTAAATGAGCCTTTGTGACTTGCAAGATCTTTCTGAGTTCCCCTTGATTTTCTACTCTTTCCAAACTGAGAGTGGTTAAATTCTGTAGAAACTTGGAATCCTTTTCAAGTAACGATTGAGGTAAATAATGAACCCATAGAGATTTTCTGTTGGTTTTGGAACTTAATTCTACTTCTAATCGGTCGTGTTCGACAATCAATTGAGACGGAATCCAATGAGCGTACAAGACTTTGAGACTGACTAGATTGGGACAGTTGAGAGTGATGAATTCGATTAATTTACGTCCATGTTCAGAATCCGGTCGAATTAGCACTAGAGAAAGAGATCTTAGAGTGTTTTTTGTGATTTGAAGTTTCTCTACTATGTTCAGAATTTCGGTCGCTGAGGGGGCAAAGATGGAGAATAGCAACAAATGACAAAGATAGAGATTCAATCAGTACTTCAATAACTCAATTGGAGACAACATCTTGTCGCTGCTGTCGAGGAAGTCTGCGCAATTTGCGAGGAGACGCGAGACGAGAGTCGAAAAGTCAGCATATGCAGTACTGACCAGGGATCGTGAGTCTGAGGCAGATCTCCTCCATTGTTCCTTGAGATTTGAGTAAGAATAAGTCCAAAATGGAAGGATTCCATTCGATTCCCTCTTCTCTCCTGATGACGAGGGACTTCCAAAGAGTAGTGGTCTCTCCCATTAGCTTCTCCCAATCTGCGTTCACTCGCCTGAAGAGGACCATCTGTTTGGAAGGAAGAGATGCGAGGACTCGTAAGAGCAATTCTGGTGGGATTCTCTGCATCTCGAATATGGGAAGATGGTGGTTGTGGTCAAGAAGAAGGACTCAAATTTTCTTCTTCGCTCTTTTATCAAGGGCTGGATCGCTGGATCCGAACGCTGAGCCATGGGACCAAATCCTTTAAATCCGCACTTTGTTTCATTGACATCAAAGATTTAGAGTCGCTTTTGATGATGAAGATGATGTCGATGAAGTGAGGGGGAAGATATTCAAAATTGAAGTAGAAGATAGTGATAGACCGAGACGTCGAGGATAGAGGTATAGAGAGCGAGCTTTGGTCTGCAACATCAACATCGCTCTCTTTTCATCTCTACCATTTTAAAGGAACAGCTAGTTCTGTTGATGCTGGCAATCAGAAATCAGCATCTGATTCAATCTTTCAATTCAATCTCGACTCGCAATCTTTCCACTGCTGCCAATCTCAGTCGAGCAACTCCATCTTCCAATCTCAATCTCTACTCTTCAAGATCTTTGCACTCCACTCGTCGATCTAATATGAGTTCTCCTCCAACCTTAAACTTCAAAGACACTCAAATTTCACTCATCCAACTTGGTCAAACGAGTAAAGACAAATCCTTCAATCTTTCTCACGCAAAGCATTTCATCAACAAAGCTTCTTCTCAATCTCCAAAACCAGATCTCATAGTCTTACCAGAATGTTTCAATTCTCCTTATGGTGTAAATCACTTTGCTGACTATGCTGAAGATTTACAAGGCCTTTGGGAAAAGGTAAAAGATCCTCTTCCAAACAAAGACACAAGTGGAGATAAGGAATATCAACCTTTCGAATCAGATCCAACTTCTACAGTTCGAGGTAACTTTACAATCGATGGGAAAGATGGTAGATCAATAGATGTTCAAAAGGAAGGCTTTCAGAGTGAAACTTTGAACATGTTGAGTCAGAGTGCGAGGGAGAATCAGATCGTTCTTATTGGAGGCAGTATCCCTGAGAAAGATAAGGATGGGAAACTTTATAATACTAGCTTGGTCTTCAATCAGCAAGGTGAGTTAAGAGTGACTGGTCTTTGATTATGGACCTTTAGTATCGTCAGAGATTTGCGCCAAATGAGTGGAAGGGAGAATGGATAGAGGCTAGATGAGCTTCCAGAAGAAGTGAGGTTCTAGCTCTTCTACTCTCAGAGAAGTAATGATCAGTCGATAGAATCAGATCTTCTTTCTTCAGATACAGCTATTCTTTCCTCGCCTGTTGCGGAGTTATCTAAGGATCTCAAGAGAGAGAGGACAATCTGAATCATGAAAAGGCATCAAGCCACAACTCTCATCCTACTCTTCTTTTTCTTCCAATTCTTTCCAAAACTCAGGCCATGTCATTTCAATGTTCCGCAAGGTTCATCTCTTCGACATTGACATTCCAGGAAAGATGACTTTCCAAGAGAGTCTCACATTGACTGGTGGAGACAGAGTCACAGTCTTCGAGTGCTGTGAGTGTCCATTTTGACCTGATAGATAATGTCTAGGATCATGGATTGTTTTGTCCTGTCCTCTCATGATTGAGCTGCAGACCTCTGTCACTTCGAATCTCCTTTCTAGTCAAGTATTCGGATGAGACAGAACTGATTCCCTCTTTCTCGACTTCATTCTCTCTGTTCTTTCGCCTTTGATTCTTCGCCTCTCTATTCGAACAGCTCAAGGTCTGTTCGGACTGGCGATCTGTTACGATCTACGAGTGAGTATACGTGTCTTTGAAAGGGCATACATTCTGTCTTTACTGACCCTTTACTACTCCCTCTCCTCTCTACGCTCGCAGTTCCCAGAACCTGCTCAGATAGCAGCTCGAATGGGAGCTGGAGCTATGATCTATCCAGGTGCTTTCAACAGTGAGTGGTATGCACAAGCAAAAAAAAAAAACTTTTATCTTTCATGATCAAGGAGACATCTTCGAAAAGAAAAAGAGATAGACTGACATTCGACCTTCGTCTTTTGCTGATTATCGACTGCTGATACTTCTCCTCTCTTCTCTCTCCATGATCAGCCACCACTGGACCTAGACACTGGGAGTTACTTCAAAGGAGTAGAGCGACCGACAACCAACTCTACGTCTGCGCTTGTTCACCGGCGAGGCCTAGCGAGAAGGAGATTCAAGAGAAGAAATCCTATCCCTCCTGGGGTCATTCGACTGTTGTGAATCCATGGAGCGAGGTGGTAGCTACCACTGATGAAAAGGAAGGGATAGTGAATTGGAAATTGGAAAAGAGTCAGATTGAAGAGGTCAGGAAGATGATCCCAATCGGTACGCAGAGAAGGTGGGACGTTTACAGAGATGTTGGTAGGGTTTGAGAACGACCAAAAGGCTCTGTATCTGTTGTAGATAGATTCACGAATTCGATTTGAACGATTGAAGTCTGCCTTTGTTCCGATTCAGGATTGGGTGGCGAGAAAGATGTCGTGTGTGGCTGCCAAGAAACAACTCACAAAGGGAGAATTTCCCTTTCCCTCAATTTCTCTTCCTAGAAATCTCAAATCCCTCTTCTTCCCCTGAGATCCGACATCTCTTACTCTTCCAGTCCATCTCATTTCTCTGACAAGCAAGAGTGAGTTTCTGTGGGAGAGATCCGGGCAGAATCGACGTCACTTCTTGAAACTACGCTAAAGAAGAAAGCTGAACTGACCTCCTTTTTGATTCTCTTCCCAACCAACAACCCATTCCTTCAAATTCCCATCAAACGACACTCTCTTTTCAATTCAGAATTCAGAATCTAGAATCACATTCATTTAAACCCAGACTCAAGTCAAACCTCGAATTCACAAAGCAGTAACGAACCTTCGCAAGTTTTTGAATCTTGATCTCCCCTAAACAATGGTTCAAATCAGATCCTCTCTGCTTCTAGCAGCAATCACAGCCACCACTTTGGTTTCTGCCAAAGGAATGGAACGTCAACGTCGTCAAGAATCTTCATCCAAACATCATCACCGTTCTTCCACTGCGACGGCTGCAGCTGCTGCTCCAACTTCCTCCTTCACTGGTTCTCTACCTGCAAGCGTATTGAGCATCGTCTCTACCATCACTTCTGGTGAAGGTGACACTGCTGCCACTACTGCTCTTTACTCTACTGCAGTCGCTGGTGCCGTCAACCCTTCCGTTTCTGGTGCCCCTGCTCTACCAGCTGGTGAGTTTCCAAGGTTTTTGATTGGAAAGGGAGGAAAGGGTCAGATCCATGCGCGCACTTGGATGACGTCGCTCTTGACGATTGGAATTGGACATGAATTGTTATTGGAATCCAATTCTTCAAAGAAAAAGGGAGAAAATGAAACAAGGGAGTTGGCCTACCCCTCTTCCTCTCTCGATGCTCACCTCTTCCCCCCCCCCCCCCCCCTCCCTCTTTCTCTCTCCTCATTCTCAGCCACTGGTGTCAACCCAGCAGACTTCCCAACTCTAGATCAAGTTCCACCTCTAGATTCACCACAAGCCAAAGCTTGGATCGCCGAGATTGACATGTCAAAGGTTCCAAACATCCCAAAGACAATCGACTCTGCTTCTTGTGGTTCAAACCCAGACAACTACGCCAACCGTGAAGCAAACGGATGGTGGACCTGTGGTGGTTACACTCGTGAAACCGATATCACTACTTGTCCAAACAAGAACACTTGGGGTCTATCTTATGATGACGGTCCATCTCCTTACACTCCAACTCTTCTAGATTACCTCGACGAACACAACCTCAAGTCTACCTTCTTCGTAGTCGGTTCAAGAGCCATCTCGAGACCTGATATGCTACAATTGGAATACATGTAAGTCGATTTCGAGGCTAGTTCTGAAGCTGTCGAAAACGAGCATCTCTCACTGACAACCTCCACTCTATCTATACTTCGTCGAATCTCACAGGGGAGGTCATCAGCTATCGGTTCACACTTGGTCTCATCCAGCTTTGACCACTCTTTCCAACGAAGAAATCGTCGTCGAATTGGCTTGGACTAGAGAAGTCATCCGTGCCATCACTGGAGTTTCACCAAACACTATGCGTCCACCATACGGAGATATCGATGATCGTGTCAGAGCCATCTGTACCCAGATGGATTTGACTCCAATCATCTGGACTTCTACTCCAGACGGTCAGACCTACGATACTGAGGATTGGCAAATCGCTGGCGGTGTTGTTACGTGAGTTCGAAGAAAGGAGCGCATACATTCTCCTAAGACTCGTGCTCATTCTCGTCTCTCTCTCTCTCTCTTTCTCCCATTCTCTCAACGATCACAGCTCCGAAGAAGTCGTCTACAACTTTGAACAGATCATCAACAACGCTAGTCAATTAGACACTGGTTACATTGTCTTGGCTCACGATCTTTACCAACAATCCGTCGAGATCGCAGTCGAAGTCGTCCTGCCAGCTGCTCTTCAACAATCACCAAAGCAAACTCTAATGCCAATCATCACTTGTCTCAACAGGCCAATGAGTGACGCTTATGTCGAAACTTACAACAACAAGTCTGGAATGCAACCTTACACTACTGGAAAAGCTGAAAATGATGCTGCTGCCGGTGGTTCATCTGGTGGATCTTCTGGTTCTGGAGGTTCAAGTGATGCTTTCTCAATCCTAGCTCCAGCTCACGTCTCCATCTTGGGAGCTGTGGCTTTGGGTGTTGCTGCTCTTCTCTAAATTTAACAAGAAGTCTCTCTACTTCTTTCCTTACTTATCATCGTTCAAACAAAGGATAATAGTTTAGTTCAATTTCAGTTGCAGAACCCCATTTATAGAAAAGTATCATAGCCTCGAGAAAATCAGAAAAAAAAAAGAAAAAAAAAGAAAAGGTCGGAAAGGGAAGACGATGGGATGAATTGACGTCAAGCAAATCTCGAAGAATGAAGAAAAAGGTGGGACTGGTTCTCTTCCTTTCTAGAATTTTCAGCTTCAAGGTCGAGTCTGTATCATCATCGAACTTCACTTTTCAACCGGAAGACTCTTCGTTCATTTATATCGTCGACTCGGACATCAATCATTAACACCACCACCATCATCATCATCATCTCAAAGACAATTTCTGTTCATTTTCCTAAATCCTGTATACAACTTGAAGCTTGTTTTTCGTTTCCAAAAAGATCACCTTAACCCCCTAACCTCTTCATTCCATACCTTTCATTCTCGTTTCCGCTATCTTTGACGACCCTTCCTACCGATGTCTGTTTCATTTTCATTTCACTTCTTGTTTCTTTTTTTCCTACCTTTAATGTCGTCGACCTTTAGAAGCAGCATTTTGGAGTGATCATTGTGATCTGGGACACACGAACTGAAGTTTTAAAAACGGTTCTGATTGTTCAAAGACTCAAATTATGTGGAACAAGAAAGGTAGCGAGAGGGAACGGGACGGGCAAGATGCAACTGAATAATCAAACTATGTACAATGTAAAGGAGAGCGAGACGCTCAACGACTCAAGTAGTGGTAGAAGAAGAAGAAGCCTCGACGTAATAAGCTGGAAGGGAATCATGAGATTGACGTCTGTAAGCCTGACTTCCTCTGATATCCTTTTCGTGTTTGTAAACTTCTCCAAACTCTTTATTTTCCTGGAACCCCTCTCTGATCTCTTCGTCCTTGTGGACTTCTTTGATCTCTTCGTCCTCTTCGACGTGATTGCTGTAGGTGTTGATGTAGACTGGACGTTCAACGACGACTGGACGATGCAAAGGAAGAGAGATTTTGCTCGAAGATTGATCCTCTGCTCCTGATTTTGCGAAAAAGACCAAACGAATGATCAAGAGGGTCAGGACGAGAAGAGCCATGTATGCGAAACCTTGAGTTGTTCTTGATAGTGAGCTGTGGCGAGAGACAGAGTAGAAGAGGTGGTGAGTGTCAAGAAGAAAAGGTGGCGATGTTGATCGATCCATGCTTGTATAGAGAGATTGATTCACAAAGATCAATCGTCATGGTGAAACTAAACTTACCAAAGGTCTCCAGTGATGAAGAATAAGTTGCGATAAGGAATGCAAGAAGATTCTTTGTCTCTAGCGGAGAGAGTTACGGCACCTGCAAAGATCAAGACCCACCTGACAGATTTTTGAAAAAGAAACGAACTATTATCAGAAGCCGCCCATCAGAAAAAGAATGTAAAGAGATGTCCTTCGACTTACAGAACGATGGCTTGAATCAATAGAGGGAGTGGATCGACAACTCGCTTGTTAATCTGGCGCCCTCTTCTGAAAAGGGCAGCCATTGTGATGAGAGCTACAGTCCAGCCCAAAATCACGAATCCGGCAAAAGAGAGAAGAATGCTTGCAGATGGGAGATTGTGGTAAGGATTGCTATCGTCGCCCCTAGCTGAAGAAGGCAGGTTTTCAAAGTCCTGAATGTCATGAAAGAGGGAATGTTGGTTCAGTGGTAGCGATTTGAAAGACTTGGTGGAACAAAGGGACTCACCGAATAAGCTGAAGAGAAGACGATCGCTAGTCTCGTCGCGAGAGATGCGAAGAGGATCGAGGGAAGTAAGAGAAGACTTAGGTACGTAATGATGTTGGCGGAGTAAGATCGTGAGAAGGTCATCTTGAGGAAAGGATTTCGATGTTGTGGTAGAAGAAGAAGAAGAAGGAAAAAATTCTTCCTTTATAGACTTCGAGGACTGAGCTTCGGATCCAAAGGTCTTTGGTTCCGCCAGGCTGATATCTCTCCCTCGACTGTCTTCACTCGAAATCTATCGAAACCTTCGTATCATTAGATCCAGGAAGTCTATTGTCAAAGAAGTGCAATCACTAATTAAGCTGTGATCGAGAACGAAGGAGTAAAGCGAGTACCGCTACGGCTGCAACTCTACATCCTTGCATTCTTTATCTTACGCGTTCGTTCCGTTGTGCTCTCTTTCTCTCGCTTCCTTCATTTTCAATCTGGATTCGATAATCAGACTAAAGTAACGACAGAGAAGGAGAACCGAATGAACGTGTGAAATTAGAGCGAGATGAGAACAAATCGACGAGACGGTTGCAATGTTACAGAGAAAATGAAAGTGTGCTCGAGGAGAATGAATGAAACGACGTTTATGAAGGGGGAAAAAAGGGTCGAGGTTGAGTATATGAACTGAAAAGAGAGATATTTCAGGTTTCCTGAGCTTGTTCTTGAGGGCTGATCCGCTGCAATTGTTCGCTGTTGAGATTCGCCAGACCTCGTTCAGGATCTCCAGCACGAGGTTTGAACCAAGCGTTAGGGACTGGTTCAACATCGCTATCCGATCTATAAGTATCAGCATGTCCAAAGTTTTGTTCAGCTTCGGAAGAAGATCTAGCAGCCTCCGCCTCTCGACTTTTGCCTTTCCTATCGATTTGTTCATTAGGCAGTGCAGGCAGGTCCCCTGTGAATCGAGAGAAGACAGGTGAATCTGAGGCCGATGAATCGTAGCCTGATGGCATAGATAGAAAGCTTGATTCTTCTGGACGGGAAGAAGGCATATTGAAATCATTCCCAACTTCTCCAGCCGCCTCACTACTTGATCTCTTCGGAGTCTGCTGTCCTGCCTCGGTTGATCTTGAGAGGAGGGAACTTTCAATCTTGAGACCGCTTTCCGAAAGAGATAAAGATGGCAATGATGGTAACGAAGACGTTGGTGGAGGCGCAGGTGCGGGTGGACGACTTGAACTTGCTCGAGTTGATCTTGAGGGTGGAGGGTACTGACTTCTTTCGCTTCTACGAGCACTTCCTCTTCTAGATATGGAGGGAGTACCCGAACCAGTACTGATAGGAGTATCCAATCCGCTCGAATTAGCATTGGAAGCGGTTGCAGCAGCAGCAGCAGCGGCACCAAACAGAGCGTCGAAGTCTTGTTGTTCAGCCGATCCTCCCATTTCTATCAGTTGAGGAGTCCCAAGCTGATAAGCAGGTGCCTTAAGAGCTAATTCCATCTGTTGACTAGTGATCTCCATTGTCGACATTCCAGATGAGGTTTGAAGCTCCTCTTCCGTATGAGCTAGATCGGCAGCTAGAACGTCAACGATGGAAGAGGCTTGAGCAAACATGAGCCTTCGAATCTTGAGACGTCGAGCCAATGGAACAGCTGCAGCTTCGATTCGATCTCTGGTAGACTTCTGGAACGGAGTTAGGATGGACAAGTGACGAGCCAATCTCATCTCATCTTCCACCTCTCTAGAGATCTTGACCAGATTCTCTCGAGCTTGATTCAACTTTGGTTCTAAAAGAGCTTTTCTAGAATTGAGACGACGTTGCCAGACTCCCGACCTGACCGAAGAAGCTGAAGAGCTGAGAGAAGGTCTATAAGAGTCAAACTTTGCAGATTCTGGCGAACTAGGAGTTGGTCCGAGAGGAGGAGAGCTGAGAGATCCATTATCCGAACTACCTCCTCCAGCCTTTGCTTTGTCGGTCGACAATCCACGAATCTCGATTCCCATACTCCTGAAAGCAGCTCGATAGTTGATCTTGGCAATCCAATCGTCCACGTCAGCTTGACTGTCGGCCTGGATGAGATATTGTCTTCCATGAAGTTCCGAATTCTGATTCACCACCAGCCTAAAGACATGATCGTACTTGCTATAGGTTGCATCTCTGACAGCTACTGCATCGGAGAGAGATATGACTAGATCCGGCTTGAAGGCAGTGACTCTTGGTTGGATCGGGAATCCACGAGAAATGTTCTGACCGACCATCTCTGCCTCTCGATGCTGTTTGGCGATCTGCATCGACAGAGCGTGAACCCAAGTGGTGTCCTTGAAGAAGAGAAGCTGAGCACTAGTGAGAAGCATTCCACATTGAGCCCATTTCCTCGATCGAGCCTTCTTGCTTCCTTCCACCACGTCATCCTTACGACTGACGAGATCTGCCTTGGTGATCTTGAGCGTGACGAATTGTTCTGGAGGTTCGTTGGCCATGAAGGAAGAGATCATAGCCGTCGTAGGATAGTCGGTCCCAGCCCAAGCAGATCCAGTAGGGATCGAAGGTCTAGAGGTGGCGATTTCGATCCAAGGAGCAGCCAAGAAGCACTTTCTCAGATCTTCGACGTCGTAATCGATGCTGCCAGTAGGCTGGTAAGGACTGTCCTCTGGAATGATGCTCTCTATCTCTGGCCTGAATCGAGAGGTACGACCGGAAACGATGATGTGGTAAGGAT
This sequence comes from Hemileia vastatrix, assembly GCA_030280995.1. Taxonomy (NCBI): domain Eukaryota; kingdom Fungi; phylum Basidiomycota; class Pucciniomycetes; order Pucciniales; family Zaghouaniaceae; genus Hemileia; species Hemileia vastatrix. Next base: position 54,925 of record JASXTE010000243.1, on the reverse strand, counting down.
CTATTCGAGATTTCGTCGAAGAACCAGGAACTCCTCCAGAGATGGCATTGAAGACGTTGGGCGTGAGAGGGGATTCTGAATCCGTGAGCCTCCTCTGAAGATCGCTCGAGTCGTCAACATAGATGAACTCGGCGAGAATGAGGTTATCGTATAGATACTGGAAGAAGTAGAGAGAGGGGGGATTTGAAGGTCAGCTCGTCAGTTTCGACTTTCTTTTGCAAACTACGCTCGCAAGACGAAACGAGAACTCACCTCGAGAATCTCAGGAGCGACTCCACTGGAAGAAGTATTCTTCAGATAATCAGATTTCGACATCTTGTTCTTAGCGTTCTTGTTGAATGCATCAGTATGCAGCATCATAAGGGAGAAAGCTAAGATGTAAGGTTGATCTGCGAGTGGAAGACGAAAGAAAAAGAGCGACGAAGTGAGCGATTGAACGAAGGAAAGCAGTCTGAAAAACCAAGTGTCTTCTTGACCTCGACGCTACTCACCTTCAGAAGCGAATAACCCATCATTGCATTCCATATATCTCTTAGCGAAAGCCTCCATGACTCTATCAATCTGTTGAGTTTCCTTTGGTAACCTCATATCCATCAACAATTTCCTCAAAGCGATATCCAAAGGATTTCCAGCAAAGAGATATTTCCTCATATGAGATCTCAAAGCCGAACTTGCAAAGTCATCCGAGCTCAGAGACAAAGTAGCAGCCACGTCAGCTCTAGGAATTGATTTGGCGACTCTCTTAGCATAAGCACCAGCAGATTCCTTGGGTCCTGGAGCCAGAATTGATGAATCAGTCTTCTTTTTGAGGTTTGACTGGAAAGGATCGACGGCGTTTGAAGGGAAGAAACTTGTCGTAGCTGGAGATTCGGAGGTGTTGCTTGGACTTGGATCACCACTTCCGCCTGCCACTGAAGTTGAAGGAGATGGAGAAGGGGGAACCGAGCTTGCTGGTGAAGCTGAAAGAAGCCCACCAGTTTGAGTTTGGAGGAACAAAGGATTCGATCCATTGGGACCAACTCCTCCTCTTTGATGACCAGAGTCGACAGTGGTAGAACTTCTCCTCATTGACTCCATCGCTTCGACGTCGTTTGCAGCTATGGAAGCAGCAATGGCAGAGAGTGGATTGTTGTGCGATTGGATAGGAGAATCAGAAGGAGCAACGGTTGTGGGAGAAATACCAGAAGGACTTGGTAAATTCCCATTTGAAGGAGATCGATTTCTACCAAAGTTGAAGACTGGCAGGAGAGAAGATGCTCTCTGTCTCGGACTTCCAAACAGAGCAGCTGCTCCTCCACCAGAATCGATCTTGGAAGTTGTGATTGAGGAAGAGGATGATGATGGAAAGGTTTCAGAATCCTTGAAACCTGTCGAGGTTCTAGGTCTATCCAGAGAAACCACCGAATCCCTTCTAGATCTTGGATTTCTCTGTCGATCGTTTCCGAAGTCGCTTCCTCTTGGTGAAGAAGCCGATGCGAAGGGTTTCGTCGGAGAATCCAACAGTTCTTTATCAGAACCCACTCCTCCAGAAGTGACTGAGACTTTCCTAGATCGACTAGCTCCGTTGCCACCAGTTTTGGTGATTCCAAAACTGTTCCAAGAATCTCCACTATTGGTACTGATTTCCCCTCCACTAGTTCTAGGCCTACGACGAGCTCTTCTCGCTCCAGTGATGGGAGAGGATTGATCTATCGAAGCTCTCGGAGAAGTCGACATTGGAGATGGAGAAGGAGAGAAGTCTCTTTGAAGGGGAGACTGAGCTTCTCTATTTGGATCCAGAACCAAAGGTTGAGGTGCAGTGAATTTGCTGCCATTCCCAATAGAGACTGAAGGTTTCCTCGAGAGTCCCAAGTTGAAGATCGACCTTCTAGGTTTCTGAAGGGCTGCAGCGTTCTCTTCTTGTTCATCAGCTAGACTCTTGATGGTAGTTGGAGACATTTCATTCGATGAAGATAAAAGCTCTCTTTCCGACTGATTGGCAGCATTCGCTGCATCGGCTATCGTTTGAAGTTGAGCCTTCTTTAAGCTTTTCCTGGAGATGCTTCGGAAACCAGAAGATTTCGAATCGGATTCTTTGAGATCTCTAGAAGTAGTTGGATAGACTGGATTCATGAATGAACCCATTCCCATGATTGCCGAACTTGTAGGAATAGTTGAAGCTGGAAATTCATTCTCATCTTCATCTTTTGGAGACAAAAACTTGGAGAAGGCAGCCATTCTACCTCCACCGCTGTTGTTTCCATTCTTTTCTCCACTACCACCCGAAGAAACAGAAGAAGGTCCACTGACGCTCCTACTTCCTGGTCCAGCTCCCAGGATAGCTTTCTCGCTAGGTCTGAAGGTTCCGAGACTTGCTCTTGTGTTTAGAGGTGAGTGAGGTGCTAATTGAACTTTTGAAGATTGCGATTGAAGGACAGAGCTGGTAGAATTCTGAGAAGAAGGGAGCGATTGCTTCGACCACTCAGGAGAGATAGAATCGGATTTTGGATTTAAATCAGAATGTTGATTCGAGAGACTACCTTGATCACCAGCTTTAGGAGGGGAAGGTCTAGAAGAACTGAATTTCCTGCTCCTATAATCACTCGAAGAACTGTTCAAGATCTCTTCCCTATCTTGACTCTCCACTTTCTTTTTCCTTCCATTTGCATTTGCATTTGACCTCTGATCTCTTTCAGAAGCTTCTTCTTCATCCGCGTCGTCTTCCGAGCTAGTGAAATAAGCTCCTCCCTGACGACCGAGATTGACGTTTCTCGAAAGATCTTGGCTGTTTCTTCCATCACTTCCGAATCTAGAGTAGGAATTGTCGAGATCGCTCGAAGTTCTGGAATTGTTGAGATTCAATGATTTCCTAGGCATCTGATCACCAGAGACTGAAGTTGCAGCAGTCCCAGTCCCAGATCCAGAAATATCTCCACCAAAATTCGATGCAGCTGAACCTGAAGCGGATCCGGAGCTTCTCTCTACACTGGTTCTTGAAGGATGGTGTTGTTGTTGCTGCTGCTGTTGTTGTTGTGAGGTTGATGTCGGTGGTATTTGATCTCCAGAAAGGTTGAAAGCGTCCAATTCATTTTGAGCTAATCTTCTACCATCCAAAGACGTCGGTGAGATGACTCCATCACTCAAAAACCCTGGGTGAGGTCTCGAAATCAGAAGATTCTCTCCATCATCTTCTTTCCAACCTCCTGTAATCATTGTTTCATCTTCTCCATCAGTAGTCATCGATTCTTTCCCTTTATCTCTTTCTTTCTCTTTACCTTTGGTTTTCTTTCTGAAAGCTTTCCCCAAAGGTCTGAAAATGGATGCAGTTCTACTTGGTGTCTTTTCCTTGTTACTTGAAGCTGAAGGATTGGAAGAAGTTGAGGATTCAATCGAAAGATGTCTTTTGATTTCTTCGTCGATTCCAAGTCCACCAAAGACATGTCCACCACCACTACTTGCTATCGAAGTGGCTCCTAGAGAAGATGAAGATCCTCCCGGATTGGATGATGGAACAGTCATCATTTGAGATGAAGACGACTGTTGCTGTTGCTGCTGTTCTTGAAGTCTTCTTTTCTCTAAACTTCGACTCTTTTCGACACTCTTTCTCGTGATGGTTGCATCTCTATGATGGTTCCCTTGAGATCTATCATCGTTAGGACGATCAATTCCTCTCGATCGCAAGCCTTCTTCTGATCCTTGACTATAGATGGATTGAGAGGTAGAGCCCATTTTGGAGGAGAGGACGGAGAAATCAGTGTCACTTGTTCCAACTTGTCTAGATCTGAGACTTGAAGATTGGTTCGTGTCTTCTCCGTTTGTAAGATTTCGACTTTGATGATGATTGTCAGAAGGGTTTGAGGAGGAAGAAGGGTAGGGAAAACTCGGTTGTTGAAGTTTCGAGGGAGGATCTTTTGGCGAGGAGGAAGAAGAAGAGATGGATGGATGCGTCTGTCTTTCGACATTTGAGCCTTTTCCCTTTAATGAATTTGAAGAGGTAGCTTTCCTGACGAATCTAGATATTAGATCGTTTGGTTCCTTGGTAGAGACTACTCCATCATGACTACTTCTACCCACAGCTTCTGCACCTCTCTGATCCTGATTCCCATTCCCAACTTGAAGACGTCCAGGAAGATGACCAGCTACTACCTTGACAGGGTCCGAATTTGAACTTGAACCAGTCAAATTGGATTCTATCTGTGTCTGATTCGATATAGGGATAGTGTCGGTATTTGGAGGAAGGGAATCATCCCCAAGATAGGATTTGGATTCGAGAGTGGATAGAGTGACGTCATTGTAAGGTTCCAAAGAGGAAGTTGTAGAGATTGAAGTCAATTGAGAAATCCTCTTGTTCGATGATTCCATTCCTGATTGTCTTGGATTGAGATTCAAAGAGGATCGAAGATTGGATTCGGTTGATTCGGCTGAAGGAGATTGGGGTTGAGGTTCGGGAGGGATTTGAGGATGGGAATGCGTCGAATCTTGAGGATGAGACGAGTGGTTGGTTTGCATCTTTGAGAATGAATCGAGAAATGAAACTTCAGAGACAAGGAGAGAGCAAGATAGATTGGCTATCTACTGATTGATCCAATTGGCTGCCTGACCCTTTGCTTGCTTGCTTGATGCTCTCTTTCTTCTGTCTTCTCTTCTCAGCCTGATTGGTTAGGTTCAGATGGACCGGTTGAAAGAGGAAAAGACAAGTTCAGATTCAGATCCATGAACCTAGTCGTCGTGAGAATGAGAGTCTCTCTCTCTCTTCGCAGTACAGCCTTGCCTTTGGCTACCCTCGATATCCCCTCATGCCCATAACTTGCTAGTTACTCACGATAATGTACGAGTACTTGCTTGCCAGATTCTTACTCTGATGTCTGCTCAGCCATCTTGAAATGCAGTTCTATTAATGAAGGTCGATGTTGCGATGGAAGTCAAGAGAGAAGCTCTCCCTTTTGCAGACTCCGCTCAAGCGCTCAAATGGAAGCCTCTCCCCTCGTTCTGTCGCTCTTCCACAATTTGGAATTCTGATCTTCAAAACCACAAATCAATCAACAATGTCAAACAGCAAAACACGCAACGTGCATTCTTCACGATCAGGCAAGACGGAGAAAAGAATAACCCATTTCTATTCTCGTCGCCTTTGCCTCAGGCCAGGATCAAGGGAAGGGAAGTGAAGGCGAACGAAATGGAGACGGCGAGAGCAATCTACGAAGTAAGGCAAGTAAACCTTTTTGTTATGTATTAAGCTTTTGGTCTCACCTCTTTGAGCCATGAGGTGGCCAACGTCGGTTCTGATCTTCGCTGAGTTGAGCGTCGTTGACATTGCTAATAATTGCTGTGGGCTCTGCTGCCCTCTTCTTCTATACTTGTAGGTTGTTCTCGACGTCAATGTATCTGCAGACAGAAAGCTTCTCAAAAGCAGACCGCTCAAAGATCAACAGGGGAGCAAAGGAAAAGCAAAAAAGCTTACAAGTTGCTCTTGCAACTGTTGGTCTCTTGAGAGACGACTCTTACATGGCCCGTTCGAAGACCTTGATCATGTCACTCTAACTTGGAGTATCACACAAGATCCAAAAATCCAAAGTTGAAGAAAGAGAGAAGGGGAAAGAAGAAAGAGGGAAAGGGAGAAGAGGCATGGGGCTAATGCGAATCTAAGCTCAACGCAATTTATCACGAGCGACTTTTTTCTTTCCTTGACTTCCATCGACTCGAACCCTATTTCTCGTTTAATTTATTCTCCTTTCCTTTTCTCTTTTCTCTTCTCCTCTTCTTTACAATTCTCTCAAGTTCTCAAGACTGCAAGACAACTCCCAATTCACACCATGGCTCAATCCAAAACGTTACTGGCAGTCAAAAAGAAGCACTTTGATCTCACCAAATCCTTCCACACAAACTTCGAAAAGGTCACTCTGCTACAGAAACAGGCTATAGAAGAGATACTGCCAGCTTTGAGTTCAGAGTTGGATCTGCAGGAAGAGGGAAGGAATAGAGCGAGAGCTTTCTTGGACGATCTGGGTGAGTGTCGAGAAAGTAGAGTTACCAATTCGAGGTTCAGCTGAGTTACAATTGTCGCTCGACATATAAGATAGAGTCGAGAATTGGATGGGAATCATTTGGAAGATATAGAGTTCAATAATGTCTACTCTTGACATGGCCATCTCTATCCTGGATCCATCCATCCCTCCATCTTTATGATTCTATGATTCCGCATAGCTCTTATCCGGACTCGATCTCATCTCGATCTCCACCTCTCTCTCTTTCTTAGCCACGATATTCAGATTCTATCGAAGATCCAGATACAATGCAGACGCAGCTCTATCACTTCTCACCTCTACCTTACTCTGGAGATTACGAACCGATTTAGATTTACTTTCCCTAACTTCCTTACATCCTCTTTACGTCTCTCCACCATCTCCCGAGAACCCTCCTTTATTCTGGTTGAATAGTCAATTCAAGGACAAATTCAGTAGACCATGCGGTTTGATCTCTCTACGAAGTCTAGAGAGAACTCAAGAGAGAACTTTGGATGAGATCAAGGAATACATAGTTGCAAGTATGGAAATCACAAGGAGGTATTTAGCCAATCAGTTTTCCAAATTCTTGAATCAAAGAAATGAATCTGGTTTGGATTTCAACGATATGGACTTGAATCAAGATGAGGAAGAAGATGACGAGAAATGGATAGAATCTAGTGCACCAATTCAAATGACGATAGCCTTCGATTTAGCAGGTTCAGGAATGGCAAATTTGGAATTGGAACTGTTGCCTTTCCTTTTGGATCTATTGAAGAATCATTTCCCAGGAATGGTAGGAGCAGTCTACATTTTGAATTATGGTTGGGTTCATTCTGGAATGTGGGCAGTCGCGAAAAGAGTCCTTCCGGAACAAGCTTTGGCAAAGATCTTTTTCCCAAACAATCAAGAATTGAACCAACACTTCCATCCTGAAAATCTACCTGTCGAACTTGGTGGAGAGAACCAAATCGAGATAGATTCGGAATCTGCTGACATTAGTAAGAAATTCGGGAAAAGGAGAAGGTTCTTCAATGGTCATGCTCATAGTAACAATCAGACTCCCTCGGATAGTCCGACGATTGAAAAGAAGAGTTTGAGTAGGAATCCGAGTTATGAGAATATTTATGACGTCTTTTATTCCGCTGCTGGAACTGTGAGTATCGCTGATCTCTTTGAGCCTATTTGAGGTTCGACGATATCTTTGTTGATCATTCCACTCATTTTGCTTTCTTCCTACAATAACCAGCCATGGGCTAGTAGGCCAGCTTCGCCTCGAGGTAGTGGGAGATCAACTCCTAGAAGAAGCAACGATTCACCCTCGTCTTCCACTTTCCCACTTCCAAGTCCAAGTCACCAACTTCAAATGACTCCAAGTGCAGATAGGAAACTTCGAAATCTTCAAATGACAAGAGGCTCAGGAGATCTCTCTCTTACTGCAGAAATGAACGACAGGAACAAGTTCTCTGAATTCAGTCCTTCACATTCTCCGAGAAGATCTCGAGCAAACTCAGCTGCTGGAGGTGGAATCAGTCAGCCTCCAACTTTCTCAAGTAGCAATAACAGGCATGTCAGATTCACAGGTTCAAATTCTGGTGTCGATTTGACTACTTCTTCGCCTCCTCCATCCATTCCTGGTACTCCAAGCAGAAGAATCGGTAACGTCAGAGATTTCAGGTTTCACTTACCTCAAAGCACTCATGAGGATGACATTCTGAACATGGAAGAATCCGAATCCGAATCAGATGCTGAATCAGATCAGAGTGGCAAAGTCGGAGAAAAAAGAGTGTCTCCAGTCGATGAGAGTAAAGGTCAGTTGAAAGTCAACGAAGGAACTCCAAACCCTCCCGGACTCTTTGCCAGACTGAGAAGAGCTAGTAGGAACTCTTTCGGTGCAATGACTGGCGTCGGAAGCTCTTCTGATCCTCTGAATGAGAATGGAAAGAGAGATTCTTCAATTCAAGACGAGGAGAAATCTTATAGAACCAAACTCAGAAATCAACAAGCTCTTCAATCGACTTCTACTTCTTCGACTCCAGAAATCCAAGTTCAAGATCAAGACCAAGGAGAAGATCCAATTTCTTCATCTTCTGCTTCTATCTCCACGATTCGAGATGCGAACGTCGTCTCGACTGATCTACCTTCACCAGAATTGCAAGTGCCATTAATGGACGAAGAACCTCTAGCCGGAAATCAGGTTTCTTCTCCTACAGTTCATTTCTTCTCTCAAAGATCAAAGAAATACAATGCTCCTGGAATTGTCAGTCCTTACAACGCGGGGAATCCATTCTGGGGCTATCCAGCAATCGTACCAGGCGCGAACAGGAATTCGAACCTCAATCCAAACTCAATTCCGGGAGGAGAGACCAATTCACTTGGACTTTCAACAGGAAACTCATCTTCATCCAACTTCAATCATCATCATCATCAATCTCTATCTAGTACAACTCCAAGACAACTTCATAGTAGAAGAAGAAAAAGAGATCTAATCAGAACTTTATCTTATCTTTTCGTTTTGAGATTCTTAGCTTTCCATAGACATCTGAGATGGAAATTGATTTTGATTTGGAAAGAAATCTTCAAGACTCTGAAAATCGGTGGCAACACTGATGGTTTAGATGGAGTTTCAAACAATCATTTGGAAATGGATCATAGATGGAAAGCCTTGGAAGAAAAACATAGATTGAATAGAATGAAATCTAAATCGATGAGAAAAGGTGGTAATTTTGATTTACATTCCAGAGAATCATTGAATCAATCGAGTCAGAATAAAGGTTTGAAATTCTTAACATTTTGGAAAACTTGGTTGACTTTGTTTATGATTTGCTTGATGCTCAAACCTAAGATCCAGAAGACTTTTCCTTTGACTTTGATTGCCTTCATTCAAAGTCGCGGAAATGGAAAGGACTTCAAAGAAGATTCTCTGAGCAAGTTGGTGGATAGCTTGAAGGGAGGGCGAACTAGAACTAGTCTGACGGGGTTGCATGTAAGGGAACGACTACTGGGAATCTAACAAAAGACTCGTCTTCTTCAAACCAAAGGGCTTGGTAGATAGTGATCTCGTTGTATCTTTCTGTTTCCTTTCTTTTGCGCATTTTGCTACACACTCATTCTACTGTACAATAATCTCTGTCCAGATTCCCAATGCAATTAGTGATACATCTTGACTTCTATTAACCGTGTTGTCTATCGCTTCTTTCTGTGATTTTCAGACTCATCCAATAACAATCTGGCTGCTTTGTTCATCAATTTGAAGTTTCTTCTTTTTGGAAAAGGCCGACATTAAATACCGATGCATGAGTGTCTAAGAGCGAGTCCGACTTCCGAGTCATTCGAACCTCTCCTTCAACATCATTCAGTCATGACCTCAACAACAGCAGAGCTTCGTATGAGACCTTTCAAGCAGATGGACGTCTTTACATCTGTCCCTTATGTTGGCAATCCAGTGGCAGTTGTGCTCGACGGAGAGGGACTATCGTTGGAAGAAATGCAGCGATATGCAAGATGGACGAATCTGAGCGAAACGACTTTTGTGCTACCTCCAAAGAGCCCGCAAGCCCACTATAGAGTGAGAATATTCACAGTAAGTCCCAATTCATACAGGTCCCGAAGAGACACTGGAGATTGATCTCCATCGTTTGCCTCGATCGTTGAGCACGAATCTCGACCTCCACCACTTACTCATGTCCTCTGTCTATTTCCGCCTTCCGAACTCCTCAACTGATAGACTACGAGAGAGATCCTGTTTGCTGGTCATCCTACTCTTGGGACCTGCAAGGCGTGGTTGGACAGCCAGTCCTCGTCTTCGTTGAAAACTCTGCTATCCGAAAGCAATAACAAGATTGTCCAAGAATGTGGAATTGGTCTAGTTCCAATTTCCCTAGATCCCTCAACTTCAAGATTATCCTTTTCAGCACCATCGTTTCTGAAAGAAGGTCCAGTATCTGAACCAATCCTCAAGAGAGCGACTTCGATTCTAGGATTGGAAATGCACGAAGTTTTGGCTAGCAACTGGATTGACAACGGACCAGGGTGGTTTTGTCTAGTTCTAGAAAGCGCAGAAGCTGTTAGAAGGATCAGACCCAAGTTTCCATCGAAAGACGGAAAGTTGGAGAGAAAGAGAGAACGGACACTTTGGCGTCGTTGGTCCGTATAGAAAAGGGAACAAATTGTTCATTGAGAAAGGTCTGATCGCCGAAAACAGCTCTCATGATGCTCAGAACCAAGGACTTGAGACCGATGATGATGATGGTGACGATGAACCGCATTTTGAGGTCAGAGCTTTTGCTGTCGACAAGAGACTTGAAGATCCGGTGACTGGTTCCTTCAAGTGAGTCAAATTATGGTCTCTTGAAGCTTCTCCAAGTGCAATCTTTACTGAACTATCTTTTCTGCTCTTCCATGCCCAACGTATCGACGGGTGTAGTGCTGGAGTTGCGCGGTTTCTCATTTCAAAAGGTCTTGCACCAAACTCTTACGTTTCTCAACAAGGAACTGAGCTCGGAAGAAGAGGAAAGATCTACATCAGGAAGGTGGAGGAAAAGAATGAAAATGGAGAAGATATCATTTGGGTTGGAGGCAATGTATGCGCCTGCATTGAAGCAAAGTTCTGATTTGAAGAAAGAAAAGTCGTCGCTCTCGTTTGATACAAGTCGCTCGTTCAAAAGCATCTCCGTTCCTTTTTAGACAATGAAAACAACAACTCATAGATAATTTCGAAGCCTAATTGGTCATTCGAAGACACATCGAAAGCTTTTGATCTGAATCAAAGCATGCTGGCTGCATGTAGAAGGGAAAGCGAGAGGTGAGCTATGGATGAAAATCGCTCCGACAGTGATCTTGAATAACTAAATTTGTGGAAGTAGAAGGGTAGAGGAGATTGGCATCAACAGTAGTCAAACGGGAGCGTCTGATTGGGTGGAAGCTGCGAAGCTCTCATGTGACAGGTCTCAGATTCGAGCTGCATAGAGTGCAAGCTTGGTCATCCTCTTCCTTCATCTTCTTTGCATTCTATACATATTCTCAACTGCAACTCTCTCATCTTTAACATCCTAACAACCTCAACCTTTCAATCAAACGCAGTCTGCAGTCATGAATCCACGTAAGGATGGAAAGTGAGTAATCTCTTCAAGAGTTCACTACTCCATTCCCATCCTTCTTATCCTTTGTTGACCTCTTTCTTTCTTTTCTGTTCTCCATCTTTGAAACTCTCTTCTATTCTATCCATTCAGGGTGAAAGTCAAAGGATTCGTAGGCGGAAACTCGAGAGAAAAGTCCGCCTCAGGGAACAATAAGGAAGCAAAATCTACTTTGAATGAAAAGGGTCTAATAAGTGGTAGTGATTTCGGATATCTGGCCAACAGAATTACTTCTGAGGACTTCCGTGCGATCGTTAGATCTTTGAAAGTGGTACCTGTGAAGAGAGCAATTTGAGTCGATTGAATCTGATCGTCTCTGGTTTGACGAGGTGGAGCTCAGAAAGGATGACTTATTCTTCTGTATGCAGTTTTGATTTGTTTTCATGAATCTCTCGAAACGCATTCTTTTCGTCGCCAAAGTAGATAGATGGAAAGACGAGAAAGGAGTGTATGCACTTGCAACGACGCACAAATTCAACTTCTCTCGTTCGCTTCTTCACAAAGATTCTTTGTCAGTCATTGAGTGTGCAATGTAGATATTCGAACAAGGAGCTGTAGCTCCAATGAATCCTCTTTCAAAGAACGGTTTGAGGCGAAGAATTATTTCAGACGATCAGTGACTATCAAGAGAAAACGGAGACCAAAACAAAGCGTATTGACAAAAGATAAGAAGGATCAGAAACAAAGTGCGAAGAAAAGGTTCAGATGACACGAAAGAAAACGTAAGGAGCCTATCTCAAGCGTTGATTGTTGCTGTTGGAAGCAATTCTTTTCGAGCTGTTGCTCTTCTTGATTTGAGCCACGAGGGATGAATCAGCAAGGGAATCCAACATGGTTTCTTCATCGACTGCTTTCTTTGAACGAAGTACCCTGTGAGAGAAAGAATCACATTATGAAAAGGGGGAAGGCAAAGTTGGCGCTCAAGTGTTCTTCTCTTCTTCATCTCATGATAGCGAGCATTGTCCCAGAATTTTACTCACCTCTTCTTCTTCTCTTTGTTAGGTTGAGCGATAATACTAGTATCACTTGGATCTTCTTCCATCTGAACTCTTTCCTTCAAAGCATTTACAGCTCCAACTTTCTTTCCCTTCTTCTCGATCTCTTTACCCTTTGAGGTTGAAGAGTTCTTAGCGTTAGCGACAACAGCTGCCTTTCTTGTAGGTCTACTTTTAGTCGAAGTCTCCGTTTTCTCCAAGTTAGATGAAGTAGAAGAAGGAGTCATTCTAGATCTAGTAGCACGAGTAGAAGCACGAACCGGTTGAGGAGTTGGAGCTTCATCTTCCGCTTCTTCTTCTTCATTGACTTGAGCTTCAGAGGATTCAGTTCCAACTTCTTGTTCAGAATCTTGCTCGTCTTCACTCTGTTCGTCTGCTGACTCGGATTCAGAGACTTCAGAAGAGGTTTCTTGACTTTCAGAATGGGATTCTTCATCTTGAGATAGCTCATCATCATCATCATCTTCTTCTTCAGACTCTTCTTCTAGAGTTTCGTCTGCTTCCACAGAGTGACGAGCTGCTCTCTTGGCAGCTGAAGTGTCTGGAGCAGATGTTCTACCTGGACGAAGGATGATTTCGGAAGACTCAGCTGGTGAATCCGAACTTGAACTTGCGAGTGGATGACGTTTTCCAACCAATTCACTTGGAGAAGTCGATTGAGAGGGACCATTGATGACTAAATCACTCAATCTTAACGGAGAAGATGGAAGAGCGAGCTGGAAAAAGGAGGAAAAGAAACGTAAAGTCAGAAAAGAAAGCCAAAATCTGTGGTTCAACTAGCTTCTTTGTTTACTCACCAATCCATTTTCGACCTCTTCTTCATCTTCTCCCTCTTCGTCATCTTCGACTTCCTCATCACTTTCAATTTCCAAATTCTTCGAAACATGAGCTCTTGGAGTTTGTTGAGAGAGATTAATCTTCGATAACAGATCAAGCTTCTTGTTCGCCAACAATTCATGTTGTTCAGCCTGTTTAAAGGATGTCGGAAAAAGAGAGAAATCGTAGACGATCAATACTCGTCTCTTCTTGTAGTCTTCTTACATGACAATCCCCTCTGAACTGAATCATACTCACGTCATTCAAAGCTCTTTCATTATACATTCTTTCCATCTCTTGAAGTTGTTCATCCATTTCATTAGCCATTTGAATTCTAACCTGACTTTCGATCCTAGCACATTGCATTTGAGCATCATAGAGCTATAGAGAGAAAAGAAAAGAGAAATCAAGTTAGCAAAGAGCCAAGGGTGAGGAAAAGAATCGATGGAAAGAAAAAGGGGGAAATCAAACTGTTCTCTTGCAACTCACCAGTCTACGAAGTTCGTCATTCTGTTGAATTAAATAATCGGCTAAATCATGTTCTTCTTCTCCACCATCCTCATCTTCACTATCACTAACTTCAATAATAGTAATATCACCTTCATTGATTTCTTCCAAATTCTTATTAACAAAGTTCTTTTCAGTTTGAACTTGTTTGTCTCTACCATTTCCGATTCCGTTTGAATTCTTCTTAATTTCAGATGATCCTTTACCACTTGAAGAGCTATTCGAATTGCTGGTATTGATCGTTGAAGTAGAATTCAACCTTTCTCTCTTATTAGCATTGCTGGAAGAGATCAACAATTGTTGTTGATTCTTATCAATCAATTCAAATTAGTATTAACCTTAACTTCCTGAGCAGTGGCACTAAATTTCAAAGATTCAGTATTTTCATTGAAACCAGTATCCCAAGGATTCAAATTCAAAATGAAAACGGCTCTACCAGCTTCATTTCCAGTTAAAAAAGGTTGTAACATTTTAGTCAATTGAGAAGCTCTAAAAGGAACTATACCAGGTTTACCATTGATTTTTCTAACCTCATTATTATTGTTAAAAGAATTCAAAGCCAATTGTTGATTTTCTCTCAAAACTTGAAGACAATTTCCTAAACCGAATAGAGATCTATTGATACTTTTGGCTTCATTCAATCTACCTTCTTGATCCATACCACCAGAAGTAGTTCCAGTATTTGCAACCCTTTCAGTTCCTGCTAAATCAACTATGGTCAATCTAGAAGTGGAACAAGATAAACCAATGCTTTCATCTGGGTTCTCAACACCACTTCCATGTTCAGTAATGATTTTGATGGTGAAAATCCCATGAGATCTAGAAGAAACCCTATTTGCCAAAGTTGAGAAAACTGCTCTGTTTTGTTGACCTTTTCTAATCAATTCTTGTGCTTCTTGAGCTGATTTGACTTTAATCTCTTTAGTTCCTGATAAATAAAAAGCTTGAGATTCTTGATCTAAAACCAATTTCAAAGCTTTTCTGTTTAACAAGAAGCCATTACCATTACCTTGAGAATCTGAATTGGATCCAATTTTACCCAGCCAAAGACCAATTGGAAGTAGTTGAACGAGTCATTCCACCTGATTTATGATTATTGACGACATTGGAATCAGTTCCAACATCTAATAAATCATAAAACTTCTCATTATATAATTCAACATAAGAAACCCAAACGCTATAACGTCTATTTCTATCAACTTGAAGAGTGGTAGAATCTTGAGGAGATGAAGTCTTGTTAATGGGAGAAGGAGAAGAAGAAATGACAGAAGTGATTCGACCCATGATACTTTGAATTGAAAAGCCTTGCGAAGATCCACCACCACTGGTTTCAATTGGTGACTCTTCAGGTGAATAACGTTCTACTCCGTATAATCCAGTGGGACGAATCTGTGATAACGATTCGAAAAGGCCAAGAAAAGAAATTCAGATACGACTTTCAACAGAATTGAAACTCCTTCGTATCGTAAGTGAAAACTCACCTCACTCTCACTTTCTAACCAGAGATACTATTGAAAACGGTATCTATAGCTCTAGGTAAGATACCTTCTTTTCCATCCCCTCTTTCACCTTGAACTGTATAACTTTTCCCACTATTCGTTACATCCATAAGTACAAACCAAACCAGATCTACCATCTAATAAATCTTTAATCATAGGTAAGGTAGTATCTTTGAAAAAAGAAGATTGAGAATTTGGATCCGATCCATCAGTTGAAGAAGAAGAGGGATCGGAAGTGAAAACTTTGGTGAAGGAATATTTGGTTGGTAGAGTTGAACGACAGTTGAACGGAGATATGACTGAGAAAAAAAAAGAGTCAGGGGGAGAATGGAAAGGGAAAAAGGTATAGTTGTTAAGGAATGAAAATAAGAAGATGAGTAGTTGCAAAGACGCATTTTAACTCGCTTCGGTTGGACTCAAGATGACCTCAGTCTGACTGATGACTTCTAGATGTTGATCTAGATGTTCCTTTCTACCATCTTGTGAAGCTGGTCTGACTCTTAGGAAGGCCTATGAAAGAAAGAAGGAGAGAAAGCGGTGTTTAGTAAATGAAACAGTCCAACAGTAGGTGGAAGACCCAATGCAGTTGGAGCTCTAATCAACCCGCTTCTTTCCTTCTTCTTCCACCTGGAATAGATATTCTATCTCTACCAAAATCATTACACGTATTTCTCACGTCTGAAGGAACAGTCACTCACCTTGATAGGTTCATTATCAGACCAAGATTCCAGACTCTTTCCAACCGCACTACTCTTACTCTTCCCACCCACACCCAAGTTCTTGGTCGAGATGGATTTAGAAACAATGTGATTATTCTTTGAAGGTGATTTTCTAAGTTGATTGTTAGCATTTGCAGCTGCCACTTTTTCCTGTTGTAATTTGATTCTCTGAGTCGTTCTAGTGTTGTTGTTGTTTGAGGTTGAAGTTGAGGATGGATTGGACATTAACTTTCTACCGCTTGGAGTGAATGGATTTGAAGTTGAAGTTGTGGAATTGATTGAATTTACAGAATTGAATCTGGATCTTGGTTGAAGAGTGTTGTTAGAAGTGTTTGATCTTGCAGTCATAGTTCTGGGAGTAGCAGCATTAGAGTTTGGATTACTTTGAACGCTGACTCTTCCCATTGAAGAGACAGTCGCGGCTGAAGATCTTGCACTTGGAGTTGTGGTTGAAGTTGTTGATTGTAGATTGGAGGATCTCTTTGAAGTTGGAGTCAGATTCGACATTCTGGATGAAGCACTCGTGGAAGAGGCTGCAGTCGACAGAGTCGATCCAGTAGATGTCGTAGATCTGAAACTGTCGCTGTTAGATCGGATGCTTGGATTCATCGCCTTTCCTGGCGGGACACTGGCCATCTTGGATGAGGATGCAAGGAGAGAGAGATAGAGAAGAGATCGTGGGTGTTGTTTGGAGAGAGACACCTTTTCTTTGAAAAAGTCAGGCTTTTCTACCTTCTTTCCTGAACCAATCATCAAATTCAGTCTTGGATAGAGATACAAGCAATGTCTTCTATTCCATTCAAGCATGAAATGTAAGTCTCGTTTTATCCTATCCTCTTCTCTTCTCTTTTCTGAGACTCATCTTTCTCTTTTCGTCCATTCCTTCTCGCAGCAACTTCTCTTTGCCTTTCCCATCTGCACTACTCGCTCAACATGCTGCAAGTGTAATCAAGGTAGACAAGGAATTGAGACCCATGGATGTAGTCAAACACTTCGAAGTCGTGGATTTGATTCACAGGACAAGGGCAAGGACAAGGATGAGAGTGAGGATAAGAAGGGAGCTTTGTTGAATGTGTGAGTTATCCCTTCGACCTCCAGCAATTCGTCTTTGATGAAGAAATAGGAAAGTTTCGAATTGGTTGGAAATGTCAAGACAACAGAAGAAGGAGAAAGAGAGTCCGGTATTACCTTCAAACCCATCAAAAGTCTGCAAAGAAGCTTTCCTCTTTACTGAGATCCTAACTTATGTCTCTCTCTCTCTTCTTTTGGACACAGTAACATGAAAGCAACCACCCTGAGACATCTCAGAATCTCTACAAACGCTTTATTGGAAGACCTCTCGTTGATCATCAGGACTATGGATCAATTCCTTCCCGATTCCATCAGAGAGGAAATCTCTCCTTCTACTACTAAGGAGTCTGTTTCTGACAACTTGAAGCAGCTCAAATTACAGAAAGGGGAGCAAGAAGAAGAGGAGGAGGAGGAGGAGGAGTTCGAACAGGGAAAAGTTGGAATCGCTGGTTAAGAATCAAATGATTATAGGGAGAAAGGTTTGAAAAAGTGCAAGGCTTGGAAGAAGACTTGCAGGAGGATCTCACAATTCAAGTGGATAGATTCTCAAGGACAAGGGAAGTGATTTTCCCTCTCGGAAGAAGGCTGTCATCCTCAAGTGGACTATGATCTAGAGATAGTTGACCTTCTCTTCAAATCACCTACCGACTTCCAATTTCCCAAATCTCGAGTCTCAAAATCCAAGGGAAGACCCGGTCAAAGCGAACCTAATCGATCTATCCAATCGAGTGGGAAAAACGCAATCAAAGGGTCCCAATCTTTGGGAGTGGTTACACCAGAGAATCGATGTTCTCTTTCAATAGAACCGGATCTACAAAGGCCTTTCGTCTTCAAATGGGAAATACCTCTATTGGTGTAGGGCTTATGTTCTTCATTCTCATCCATTGTTCAGAAAGATGCCATCTTGTCTCTATCCTTCGGTAAACTGTAGTTCAGACAATGATCAAATAAAAGAAAAGTCTTTTTTTTCAACTCTCTCTCTGCTATCTCCTCGTTCTGTTCCCTTTCTCTAGGTCAAGTAGAAGAAAAGCATTCAAGATCTGGAACCTCTACCATGACTGAATATACACAACAGAAAGTATCGACTATTCATCCCTTCACTTTGTTTCACCCCCAAATCTCCTACTTTCATAAAGGATAGCTCTTTCTACTCTTTTCTCTCTCTGTTTCTTCCCCTTCGATCAATCCATCTTTCAACTGTTGTTGATGTTTCTCATCCAAGTAAGGTAACAAAACATCTTCGTATAGTTCACCACCTTTATATGCTCTAACGTCTTGACTCCAAGAACGAATGGCTGAAGCGAGACGACCTGGGACTCCTACTTCTTCAGCCATTGTTGTCACTGGACGATGTAGGTTCTGCAAGAGCGAATTAGACGAAGAGAGAATGGAGAATGGAGGAAAAGGGATGAAGAGATGTGAGAAAGACGACGGGAAGATGGTCTCTAGTGAAGTACCAAACCAGAGATCACAAGCAAAGTTTTTATTCAGCTAGGACAAATTCAGAGAACCAAACTTTTCGAAAACTAACCTAATAGTGAAAACGATGGCACCACTTCTACGTAATCTTCTCAGAGTCTGCCTCTCGGTTCTCATGACGACGGCACTTTTTTCCTTTGTAGGTTCGGGAGCTTTGAAATCTATCAATTCCTCATTTCCATCTTTATCCCCTTCATCTTGAGAAGCGACCTTTGGAGCTTTAGTTCCTTGATCAAACAAAGTCCTCAGGTCCATTTGTTGAATGAGACCAACTCAATTCAGTCAGATCTTTCACTTCTTGTCCCGAACGGATTCTTGAGTCTGATCCTTTTTCGATGAAATTGAGGTACTCATGTTCTTGAGACCTGAAATTGGAGATGATTCTGGATCTTGGTGATTGAGAATGTCTGGAATCAAAGATCCATCATGTAAAGCTGAAACGGAACCTAGAGGATCTTGAGTGGATAGGATCTGAAAGAAGTAATTGTTACGTTCTGTTGTCGAATGATCAGACATAAAGGGGTAGTTTGAGGAAGCGAAGGTAAGAACAGAACGATGAGGGAAAGAAGAAGTTGACAAGTGGTGTCGACAAACAAGTCAGTGCTACGCAAAGCTCGTTAACGAGAAGCTGATACTCACCGACGGGCTTATTCGGAGCTAGCTTACTGAAGAACTTGTTCATTGGGAACTCCAACTTTGTTTCATACTGAGGTACTTTTCCATTCAAATGGATCTCTCTCAAAGTTCTACCAATCTTGTCCTTCAACCTCCAGAACCCAGCCGTGCAAATCGAGCCGGCAACCAACCTATATTCTTCCCTGATCCCTCTGTCTTTCGTCGTTTGCTTTGAATCCTCTTCCGACTTGACGGATCTGGTAGTAGAACAGCTAAATCGTCTGGAATCAATTCACCGGCAGTCTTGATGGGATTGTCTCCAATGATTCGAGAACCGTCATCGTCGAACAAGACCTCATTCTCATCCAATAGATTCCAACTCTTTTTCTGTAATTTATTCTCATTTTCTTTCTCTTTTTCTCCAACTCGAATCTTGTGATCTTTTTGATTCCCCAACCATCGTCTGTCAATTGACTGCCCTTTGGTTCGACTTGGAACATCTTTGGATAACGAGTTGCTAGGAATGCTGAAATGCATCTCGCAGTCTCTAGAGCTGCTAGATAGTTTCTTGAATAGTCCGAAGGCTCGGTTGAAGATGGATTTGAAGGTAGAATTCGGTACGAGTCTGACTTGTGGACCGAGTGACGAGCTTCTCTCAGACAAATGTAAGATGGATAAGATGAATGTAGAGTTATCCATTGGGTCGGGTCTAGAGATCTGATACCCACTGTGGTTGTTTGGTGAAAGTTCAAATAGAAAGCAGACACGAGGAGTGGAAGGACTGAGAGTCAGTAGATTGGCCAAAGTGATAAGGTTTGTCAAGCAGAGAAGAACCACTTCGACTCACTCGTTACTTGATACTCTGGTCCCCATCTGAAAGGTCTGAACTTTGGTTCGATGGATTCTGACAGTTCGAAGTCATCAGAGATAGGATCGGGAAGTTTCCAAGGCTCAAAATCAGCGTACCACTTGGAGTAGCTTGAGCGCTTGCTCTGAAGTGATGGGAATGAGAAACTGAGCTTGTAGGAAGAGATGTGTTTTTGGATTTGAGACTTGAAAGGTAGAAGAATGATCGAGAAGATGAGGAAGAGGAAGATCGGAGAAAGGTCATGAGTCCAGGACGAGGTGAGAGATAAGCCATTTCCATTGGAAGAGTTGTTCTTCATCGTGTCTCTTGCTAGTGAGCTGATTCAGTCTTTGAGAGATGAATGAGTAGGAGTGAATAAATTGGAGAATAGAAGAAGAAGAGTGATGGAAAGGAAGAGACTTTGATGATTTCGAAAGGCACCTTTTCTTGATAAGAAGACGGGGATGTTTCCGAAGATCTTCCTGGCCCTCGCTCACTCCTATTTCTCTTTTTGCTATACATTAATGCGATTGAAACACAGTTGGAAATCTCGAAAGCATCAGATCGAGGCGAGAGAAGGATGCTCAGGCCCCTGCGTCAGAGCTTCTCGCGTGTGAGACAAGCAGACAGCTGTGAAAATTTTCCATTCTGCTTCTTCTCTTCGAAACCAATCATCCACTCAAGACTTCAGCTTCAAAGCAATCTCCAAGTCAGTAAAAGATCATTATCTCTTATTCTTTCGCTCAAATGAGCGATACGAATGGAATGGATGCTTCGTCAGAAGAGCAGACTCAGCAAAAAGCCACCACTCAGTCATCTTCTTCTCAGGCTGTCAAAACAGCCCCTACTTCTACCATGGAATCTACTATCGAATCGCCAGTCATAAAAGATTCTTTGACCATCGAAGCATCCAATCCTCCAGCTCCTGAACAAGCTCAGGTGGCCGAGGAGAACGCTCAAGAAAAACGAAAGGACCAAAAGCATCAAGAGGAGAACGGTTTAGGGACGAGGTCCGCAGCTTCTGAGGCTTCAATTGCCGAGGAAAAGGAAAGAGATGAAGTTCAAGCTGTTGAATCTGGACGACCTCAGTCGGATGACGCAGCTCGTGGAGACGTCGTGGTCAAAGAAGAAGAGTTGGAAAACCAATCTTCCAACACTCCTCAAACTCAAAATCAACCTCAATTCGAAACCCAAGAAGAGAAAAAATCTTCCACTGATTTGAAACAACCTGCTTCGTCTTCTCGTTCTGTTCGTTCGAGTTCTCCAATGTCTACTCTTCTCAGAGAATTCGATCATCTAAAGGAAGAACAAACTCGTATGAAGGATCAACTTTCATCACAAAAAAAGAAGAATCGAATGGTTAGAAAAGAATGCTCAAACCAAGTTCTCTGGGAAACCTCAATCTGGAAACAATGACAAGACGAACGGTAGAAACAGAAACAACAAAAGGGAAGGAGAAGATTCTCGTGATCGACATCGCGAGTATTCCAATGATTACTCTTCAACTTCTCAAGTCAACGGGGTTGGCCTAAGAGATAGACAGTACAGTTCTACCTCATACGATACTCCTTCTTCTTCTGCCCGTCTGAGAGAGGACTCTTTAGGTTATCAACATCCAACTCTTCAACCTATTGCTTCTGGATATGGTCGCCATACTTCTTTATCTTCTTCTTCTTATCCTCAACCACTTACGGATTATGGAACTGCTCCTTCACATTCCCCTGCACCCCCTCCAACTGCAGCTTGGGTCGACCCTCGTTTCAAGTCGAGGTATTCAGAAGATCCTTATTCTATCCCCTCAATCGATCCTCGTTTGGATTCCAGAATCGATTCAAGACTACCAGATCCAAGAACTGAACCAAGAGTGTATGCCAGAGGCATTGATTCACCTCCCAGATTTCTTAGAGACATTCCTTCTCCTGTTCATCTTCAAGACTCAAGAGTTCTATCTGCTCCAATCGATTACCAGTTGAAGATCCTTACTCTTCCACTACCCGTGGAAGATCCCCAAGTTACTCATCTCATCGTGCAAATGGAATCGACTCTTTAGCTGATAGGATCGGGCCAGCTCCCAAAAGGCTGAAACACGAAGAAGACAGACACCGTAGCAAGAACGGCGATGGATTGTTAGGGAAAGATAAGACGGGTCGACTGGTTTGCTATGGTTCAATGGTCAAGGTTGCAATAGGAAGGAAAAGAAATGTGAAAAGTCTCATAGTTGCCTCTGCTGTGGAGAAAAAAACCACGGAGTTTCGGACTGCGAGCTTGCAAAAGCTGCAAGAATCAGAAGTGGAAACGACCAGATCTCTCTTAGTAGGAAAGATAAAGCAGATTATGTGTGCTGCGCTTTCAATGTTTTAGAGCATGGATGCGATGGTTGCCAGGTGAGTCTTGCCGGAGAAGCCATGTTTCTTCTAGATTACCGAGTTCTGAGATCTGAGTTCTGATCTCTGTTTCTTTTCTCCCTCTTCTCTTCTCCTTTTCTACTCATTTCCCGTTCTCTCAGAGAAATCACTGCTGTCTCTCATGTCTCTCTATGGGCCATCCTGCTTACCTCTGCCCCTACGTTGTGAAATGAAGAACGAAATAACAATCTTTGTATCCTGAAATATCTCCTTTGTCACTCTTCGAGAAAAGTTCCACTGTCAACGAGCATGCCTCTCCTCTAATCTCAATTCTTCCCACCATTGTCAAACTCTAATTACATCTCAACAATTCAAACATGCCCTTCACGAGAAGAGATTTCATTCGTTCGAGTTTCTTTGCTAGCGAGCATTCACAAACAAAGAATGAGAAAGACAGAGATGGTGATCAAATTTGAGTTAAGTGTATACATTGAACAAGAGAAAGAGATTGCATGTTTTTGTAAGAATATTGTTTTGCGAAGAATGAAAAAAAGAATCGAGAATCATGAATAAGCGTCCCGGAGAAGATCATAGAACAAAGCTAGAGAATAGAAAGAGAACATGAAGAAGTAAGGCGATACATAAACTAAAATGTACAGAGTTCAAACGAACTCTCCTTCAATTCGATTGGAAGAGCAGCGAAGAGATTCGATATCAATTCCACTTGATAAGTAACGAAGATCCAAAGAAGCTCCAATTCCTCTATTCATCCAAACGTCTAACATCGATTCTACCTTTATATTTCTCAAAGAACTCTTTATTCAATAAAGTACCATTCTCCTTTTGTTCTTGAACCAATTTCTTATAAGAACTCTTAATAGTCACTTCACTAACACTAGCCACCACAGCTATTTGTTTTGCAGATCTTTTAGCATCTCCATCCCAAAGATTACAAGTCATCAATAAAATGCAAGCAGCAATAGTGACTGGAGATCTACCAGCCAATAAACCAGAATCCGCCACTGCATCAGCTATCTAATTCACTAGATTTGGCGAAACCATTGACTTTGATACCTAAATGATTTGCAAATCTACCCAAAAGATCTTTAGAACTAGTTGGAGCGATGCTAGTGGAACCTTCACCATTACCATTTGAATCATTCTCACCATTCATAATGGCAGTATTGACACTGAAAGTTTTGGAAATCTCTTGAAACATTTCCCAACTTCTTTTTTGGTAATGTTGATAAAGCGCAGATTTCTGGGAAAGTTCTTGGTACTTTATGCATTCTACATGCAACGAATAGACATGCTGCTACTATTGCTTCTAACTTTTTGTTTCTTAAGATTCCTTGTTTCAGAACTGCCGAATATTGTTGTTTGGCTGTATCTATGTGTATCTATGACGTGTCTTTCCAAAGAAATCGAATCTCCTTTACTCTGGATCAAATTGAAAGCATCTTGTAAGACTCTACCTTGAGGAGTTGAGACTCTTGATGCTGCACGTTGAAGTGCAATGGCAGCTCCAGTGTAACCATCTTTTGAAGAGATTCTGGTTTCGAAAGAGTGAGTTTGAAGTCCTCCAAGCAGTGGATTCTGAGCTGAACCAACACGAGATGGATCGTCTCCGTCTTCATTGGCGAAGGTTCTCCCTGTAGATTGACAGAAAGATGGAAGTTCAGAAAATGCTTCGTTTGAGAATTAGACATCTCAGAGAGTTCCTGGAGAGGATGTCTCTTGCAGGCAGCTTCAGAATGCTCTACCATCAACCCACGACTGAGCCTCTCATCCTACTCTCATTTGGAAAGCTTCTCTCCTCCTATCATTCTTCTATAGTTGATACTCACATTCACTCCTAGTATCGACAATCCTATCACCCAATACCAATCCACAATTCCCACAGACCAAATCACCCGAAGAGAACTCCTCGATGATGTTTGCAGCTTCACCAGGTCCACAATCTGGACAATGCAACTTGACACCCAATTGAGCTTGGAAAGCTTCCTTGTTCTTCTTTTCCTTTTCTTCCTCTTCGTCATTGGTCTTGGCAGATGGACGTAAAGCGAAAGGTTGAGATAGGGAGGCGTGTTGAGACAATTGTGGAGCTGAAGTCGAAGGTCTTGCAGAGGAGACAGAAGGTGGTTTGGAACCGTTGGTCTTGTTCTTGAAGAAGAGATGAGAGATTGAAATTGGATTAGAAGAGAGAGATTCATTTGATCACACGAGAATGAGAGATGGGAGAAAGAGGGAGGATGAGAGAATCAAAACAAGGAGTAACAAGGTCAAGTCAGCTTTGTGAATTGTTGGGACAGAGCACAAGCCATGTAACTGATATCAAAAGCCCAAAAGTAAGGATCTCGATTAGATGGGAAGACGAAAGAGAGTAGAGATGTCTTGTCTAACTGGATACTGAGCATCTTGACTGTTTGCTGTTCATCCCGTCTGCAATCCTCCCATCCATCAGAGCTATCTCGAGCAGACAGAAGAGAAAGATGCGTACCTCGTTCTGGTTCTGGTTAGGGATAGCCATCTTTGCCAGAAGAAGATTGAAGGATTGAATGGACAAGCAGAGCAGTTAAGGTCTACTTTGTTGGATTGGATTGAAACTCGATTGATTCTGGTTCTCCTAGATCTTCTAATTGAAGTTGAAGTTCAAGTGCGACTTGAACTGACGATGTTGAAGAAAGAGAATGAATCGAATTTCAATAAAGATGGTGAAGTTTTGGGTGATTCCTTGAATGGGATGGGATGGGAATGAGGAGAAAGAAGCAAAGAACAAAAGTCCTTGCCTTATTAAACCAACCATCTTGAACTTCATCAACCTTTTCAAAAGGATGAAGCTTAGAAATCTCAAAGTCAGACCAAAAAAGGAATCAAGGGTCGCTCCATGCGCTCCTCAATTTGCTGCAATGTTGGCTTGCTGGGCGAGTGCAAATGACATTAACAATTCTGGCCCTTGTGCTGAAAGTGCCAGAGCGTTGGCAGAGTGTATGAAGTCAAAGGTGAGTACAACCTTGGATTAAAAGGAAAGAATTGGATCTATCTTTGAAAATTGGGTCAAGAATCGACGCAAGGGAGACTCGCAGACGAGGGAAGTTGGCTTGGTAGCAAGCAACCTGGAAGAGAAGAAAAGAGTAGAGATTCATTCAAGAGCCGTCAGCCATTAGAGGATATATCGAGAGAGCATAGTTAATTCACTATTCTACTCACTTTTGAGAATTCGAATCCCACCTTATCTCAAGAAAGAAAGCTGAACGGAATGAGGACTTTGGTTGGCTTCTTTTTCTTCTTCGATCTCGAACCTTTCTGCTTCACTTGTTCTAGTAGTTTTGTAGCTTGCTATAATTCCGCTTTGATTCTTTTCTGAATTGATCGAGAGAAGGAACCAATCGTAAGGACTGCTACTGACGGTCTCTATCGATCCACCTTTTTTTCTCCCTCTACTCCTCTCCCGTTCTCTTCGATCTCTCTCCTTCTATTGATGATCATCAATCTATCCACAGACTGCAAGAGTTCCGAGATCAAGCCCAACAGTCAACTATCACCTAGCGCGGTACTCCAAGAGGATATGAGGGTTGCTTTCATCACTTTCAGAATCCTTTTTCTTTTGCATCGTTCTTTCTTCTCTCTTTGTAACATCATTTCTCGTTAGTTCATGTATCTTCATCTTCAATAAACACAAGAGCTGATCCTCAGCATCTCAAGCATCGAAAGCAAAGAGTTTGGAGATCTCTTATCTACGACTTGTCGATCGATTGACTACTGTCTCATCGACAATCACTATTTCAGTCTTCAAACAGAGTTGGACAAAAGAATTGCTATGCATTTTTATGTACTTGAAAGATCAAACATTGAAAAGAAAGAAACTAAAGGGGGTTGTCATCTTGTAAGATTCAACTGCTCGACATTCTTGTTAGGAATGGATCAAAGTCGAAAAAGATGCAACAAGATTCAAGGGAGATCTTGTCGAGAGAGAGACGAGATGGGAAGAAACAGTGAATCGAGAAAGATTACTTGTTCATTCCGACAGCATCTTTGGCCTTATCCATGAGAGATCCGGAGTTCTCGTTAGAGTTTCCAGAGACGCTGTGGGATGAGAAGAGAGAAGTGTGTGTGTGAATGTATGCCTTAAGAAGACGTCGATTGATCTTCGAAAGTGTGAGCGACTTACGAGTCAGTGGCTTGTTGAGTGTTTGATTTTCCAGATTCAGGTTGAACAGAACTGGCAACAGACTGAGAGTGAGGCGGAGAAAGAAAAAGGGCATGAGGTGAAAATGAGAACGAAGGATGAAGGACGAGTTGAAAAGAGATACTCACGTCCAAACCCTCCTTTCCTTTTTCGAGGATTCCTTTCTCAGATTCTGGCTTGATTGCAGAGGTGGCCTTGTCGGTAGCAGATTGTCTTCCAGCGTCTGTGAGAAGAGAATTGGATGAGAAGATGAGTAATCGAGGATGGCAGTGACGACGATGGAAGTGGTGGAAGAGAGAACGAGAGAGAGAGATGCTCACCAGTCATGTTGAGAATATAAGAGTTTGAGAGAGTTAGTTTGAGTGTTAAAGATGAAGTTTTCGAAGAAAGATGAAAAAGATGGTTGTGGAAGAGAAGAAGAAAAGTCGAACGAAAATTGGCTCATTAAGTAGTTTTTCCGAGTGAAGTGCATGACCCGAAATGAGAAAGATCGACTTAACGCTCGTTCCCACCCGAGGCTGTGAAAAATGACGTCGTTGTTATCCATAAGAAGATGCTGGAAGATTCCATTGCATCTACGTCATCAAGCTTTCCTCAACGGGGATGACGTTCGTTGAGCAGTGTTCTTCAGTCTTCTCTTCTCAAATGAAGACTCCATCAGCGAGTATCAAAGCTCGCGAAAGTACGATTACACCTCTGCTTTGATTCTTCACGTCAGTACCAATTGTTGTATTTTATAAGAGCCAATGTAAAAGTACAAATGAGAAATGAATGAATGAGAAATTGACCTGACTTTATTTACAAAAGATTCTGAATCATCGAAGAGATTCTAGAGCCTCTTTCAACGAAATACCCAACAGTTCCACCAAGAACCCTCCAATCCCCAGCTTTCAATTTGATTTCCAAAGGTTTGATCGATAGAGAGGTAGACAACAATCTTCTAGGAGGTAAAGGTAAGATCTGAATCGAAGGTAAGAAAGAACTTTCGCCTAGAACGCTTAGAGAGACTTGTAGCATTCCATTTGATGACGAATTGATTTCGGAAATGTCTCGTTTTTCTATATGCCGATTCTTGTTCTTGGAAGTAGATGTTAAAGTTGAGTTTGGATGAGAAGATGAAATGAAAGTTTCATCCAATCTTAACCTAGGAGAGTAAGTCAATTGATGACCATTGTAATCTAGATAATATGGTTTCAATTCCGATTTCTTTGACTTGATTGAAGGATCCTTCTTCCTGTTTCTGAGAGAGGATGGTCTATCATCATTATCCTTCTCCTCTCCAATCTTCTTAGAGCCTTCATCTTCCAATCTAGGATCCAATTCTTCCCTTTGCTTTCCATTCCCATTCGATACCTGCTCTCCATTCTCTACTTCATCCATCTTACTCTTCCCTTTATGCCCATTCATCGACGATTGACCTTTTTCAGATTTGAAAGCTCTGAGAGACTCCAACGCTCCTCCAATATTCGAATGACTCTCAACCTGATCCGTTTCTCTCTCTGCATGAGAGGTATGATGAGAAGAATGAAGGTTTGACTCCTTAGCCTTATGACTTGAAGGAGAAGTGGAGATTGAAGTGGAAGGAGTTGATTTGACACTACCTCTAGAGCTGATACTTGAAACTCTCTGTCTATGATTTGCATTTGAGACTGGACCTGAATCAGTAGATGAATTGGTTTGGTTATTGAAAGAGATTGAAGGTTGAGAAGTTTTAGGTTTCCTATTCGAGATTAGAGAAGGTAAGGAAGAAGTTGGATTTGAGTGTTTCCTATGACGACCACCTGCATCGTTGGTCAGACTTGAATCCGATTTGATTGAATTGGAATCTAAGTCGTGATTATGACTATGGATTGAAGGGAAGTTAACTTCGGTTGGAGAAGTTGAGGAAGATTGATTTCCTACTTCTGATTTCAGACAATCTTTGAGATGCAGAAGGAGTGATTGGTGAATTGGAAGTTGAATTTGCTTCTTCTCTTGATTTGTGCTTCTTCTTTTTGGATTCTGGTTCGTTGATAGTGATTGGATTGGATTCAAAGGAAGGATAGGAAGTAGTTTCAAAGTCGATCATCGAAGTAGGCCTGGAAGTTGAAGTTGGTAACAACTGCCTCCGGCTACTGCTGCTGCTCTTCTTGCTATTTGGTGATCCTCCCACTTCAGTTTCATTCCCCTTTTTCTTCTTTTCTAGAATGAATGACATGCAGAATAGTGAGAATTTGGTGGAGGACGAGCTCAATCCACTTTTCAGCTTGCTCGGCTTTTCATCAACGCCGAGGCATTCTCTCTTGGGGATTCGCTTCAATTCTCTTCTTCTTCTTCTAACCAAAAGTCATTCTTCACCTACTCACAGACATGAAGAAAGGAACCTTCACAACCAAGGATGGAGCTCAACTCGCTTACCGAGTTCACGGAGACGACAACTCCAAACCTCCCTTCGTCATGTTCAACGGAATGTCGGCAGTCATGGAAGACTGGAGTCCACTCGTAGAAGAGCTGGCCAGGTCTAGAAAAGGTGAGAAATGAGGCATAGGAATACTGCAATTCAAAGCGACTTGTCCTTGATGGCTCGTTGACGATTCAGCTTCTCTGAATACTGACTCGCTTTCCTGTCTTCTCTGCCTGCTCTCTTCTCCTTTCGATCCCTCTACATCTCTTTCGTTGGCTTGAAGTCTTGATCTTTGATCATCGTGGGTCAGTCTTCTTCTCCCACAAACGAAATGCCTTGCCTTTTCCATTTTGGACGCACAGACTCACCATCTTTACTTTCTCTTTGGACTTCTTCTCATTAACAGCATCGGTCAATCAAAAGTCCCATCAGATTGGGATCATGAGCTATCTCTGGAATCAATGGCTTTGGACGGGTTGGCCATCGTAGAGTCTTTGGGCTGGAAACAGATCGATGTGTTGGGTGAGAATCAATCCCGTTTCTCAAGCTTTCCCTTGCGTCTTCTCTCTGACTTCAGATCAAACTTTTCTGCTTCTCCTGACAAACTCAAGGCTTCTCTATGGGCGGGCACATCGTACAGGTTTTGCTCACTCTCGACGAGGCCAAGGATTCTCCCAATGGAGTGGGTAAAGTCATCAGAGGGATTCAAATCAGAAAGGCTGTTCTCTCTGCTACTATGACAAAGATGCCTCATGGAGATTTCGATCCTAGTGAGATGGAGAAAATGTGAGTTCAGAGCCGCAAACGAGATGACAGGAGTGAAAAACTCATCGACACTCATTTCCTTTTTCTTTCCCAATGTTTCGTGCAACCTAATCATCTCCTACTCGCTTCTTCTTCTTTTACTCCTTTACAGCTCTTCGCAACATTCAGATCGAAAGATCAGAAACAGGAAGTTGACAGAATATATGATGTCTATGCAATTCGATCCCAAATGGATCTCTGAATCCGAAAAGAATCAAAAGGGAATTACAAAACAGAATCGAGATTGCATTGAATACCAATAGACCTCAAAATATCATTGGACAACAGACTTTGGCGATTTCAGAAGTAGACACTAGGAACGTCTTGAATAGAATTGGAAAGAATCTGGAGGTTTTGATCGTCCATGGAGAGAAGGACAGAGTAAGTTCACCTTCGACTGTGTTGACAGAAACGACTACCTTGCTGACTTTCTCAATATTGGCATTTCCAAATCTCGTTTCACTCAGATGGTCGCTTACAGAGAATCAGAATACTTTTCCAAGCTCATTCCACACGCTGTGAGAACAAACTATCTAAACAAGCAGTACGGCCATTTCTGGTACGTTTATGGAGGTCCTGAAGGTTGGGCTAAAGAGTTGAACTCTTTCCTAGACGGT
Source organism: Hemileia vastatrix (assembly GCA_030280995.1). Classification (NCBI taxonomy): domain Eukaryota; kingdom Fungi; phylum Basidiomycota; class Pucciniomycetes; order Pucciniales; family Zaghouaniaceae; genus Hemileia; species Hemileia vastatrix. Next base: position 24,920 of record JASXTE010000243.1, on the reverse strand, counting down.
GCAACGGCGAAGTTGTAAAGTTCTTTTCCAAGTGTTTTGACTATCTACTTGAGAAGAGAATGAGGAAAGTTACTCGACTCGAACATGTGTTGTATATCAATGAAGTCTTTGTTCACGCATACATTGATCAATCCTGATCCAGCATTTGAATACGTTTGATCGATTGAGAAAACAATAAAGTACGAAAAAAGAATATACATTTTGTGTAGAGAAGAGAGAAAATGGTGGTGAAAGATTTCGAGGGGAGTGAGAGGAGAAAGGTGTCAGCGATGCCGAATCGATTCCAAGAAGACTGGACTTTCGACAAGGAAGCCATGATGCCAGCGACTGTCTAGAATGAACGGTAATGGTAATGAGAAGAGAGAATTGTTTTGGGGGGAAATTGAATGAGGTAAGGGTTCTTTCAATCGTTTAAACAAGGTAGACGAGAGATCTTGATTTTTTAAAACAGTTTTGTTGATCGTTCTCTTCACCTACTAGTACTCAATCATCTCTTCGTCTATAGATAAGACCGTTCGGTTGAACACTGTGAGAGAGAATACGAGAGATAGTAATGAGAAGAGAAACAGAAATGAAAGACGGAAGATATAATTTTTTTGGACCGAGACTGTGATGAGAGTGAGAAAAGGGAGACAAAGTAGGAAGGAAACCGAGTAGTTTGAAAGATCGTAATTCCTTGACTGAATGAAGATTGAGAAGAAGAAGAAGAAGAGAAGAAAGAGTATAGAGCACGCATCGATATGACTTTATTTGATTTGTGGTGACTTGAGTTGAGATTTTCTCTTACGTGAACTGGTTTTGTTTTGAATTATTCGAATAAGATGGAGCCTTTTAACACCGGAGTTCGATGTTCCTGATGACAGCGAAAAGGGAGGGAAAAGATTTTGATGAAGAAAGAAACGTTGGTCTCTGAACTTTGATGAAAAGGAGTCAACGAAAGATCCTCGAAGCTATACTCTTTCTCCTGTCATTTGCGAATGAACCTCGATCGCTTAACCAAGCTTAGCGTTGAAGAAGGCTTCAGAGATGCTGAGAGTTACAGAAGGAGCGGAAGGGAAAGAGAAGAGATCAGAGAGTCAGTAAAATTTGCTTGTCAAGATGGAGACGAAGAAACGAAAAGACAAAACACTCACTAAGATGCAGTAATTGGTTTACCTCCAAACCATCTACCATTCAAAGCATTCAAAGCTTTTCCAGCAGATTCCTCCTCCATGAACTTAACATAAATCTCACCAGCACTTTCCTTTTCGACGTAAATTCTATCGACTTTACCATATTTAGTTTCACATTCCTCTTTGACATCATCAGTCAAATCCAAATCCCAATCTTTTTCGGTTTCTTCCGAAGGATCGAACATGTTCTTCAAAAGTAGAGCTTTAGAGACAGAGACTGGAATCGAATCTGGTCTATTTTGTTCATTGACCACCTCTTCAGAAGGTTTGGTCGGTAAACCGATAGAAGCAGATTCTCCTCTAGCCAATTTCTCCATCAAGTCAGCTCTTGAAGAATTAGTCATTTTACCACCTAAACCATCATCGATTCCTGAAATCCTTTGAGGTTGAGATCCACCATCGTTACTTTGATTGACGTTGTTGGTCGTGACTCCACTACCAGATCTAGAAGAAACGTGACCAACTTTGATGTTTCTACCTGCCAATTCGAATCCATTCATAGCTTGAAGAGCGGATTCAGCATCTTCCAATCTTTGGAATTGGATGAAACCGAATCCTTTACTCTTGCCAGTGGCAGGTTCGGTATGTAATTCTACCGAATCAATTGGACCAAAAGGTTCGAAAACTGCTTGAACGTTTTCCTTGGTCAGATCGAAATGTAAACTTCCAACGTAAAGCCTTGAGCCATTGTTTTGCTTGGTGTTTGCTGGAGAAGCTGCGCCTCCTTCCATTCCTAGACGAAGTGGTGTTGCTCCAGGTCCAGCGAAGGAAGGTGGTAATGGGATGTTTCCTACTATGTTTGGATTGAGACTTGGTAAAGCGAATTGTGGCATGTTCGGTCTGTGAATGATACCGCCTTCTTCGGTAGATGTTGGGAGACGATTACGTTCGGCGTCAGATCTTTGGACGAGGATTGGAATACCGAATAGCTTTTCACCAGAAAGAGCCATGGCCTTTTCGACCAAGGAAGCAGCGTCTAGTTCGACGTATCCGATACTGAAGGTTTTCGAAAGAAAGGATAGAGAGAGGAAGAATTGTAAGAATCGTCAGAAATGGACGAGGTCGCCAAAAGAAGAGGCATACATTCAACTTTGATCTACACTCACCCTTTGCTTCTTCCAGTGAATCTATCAGTGACGATCTTTACATCTCTAACAGATCCTTCACCCAATTCCTCCTCGAAGAACTCCCCCAAATCTCTCTGACCAAGTCTGACAGCCAATTGAGAGCAAAAGATGGATCTAGATTCATAATCTTCCTGTTCAGCAGCCGATCTAAAAGTCTTGCCACCCATTGGAGAATGAGTATCATCTCTAGCTCTACGACTGACTGGAGATCTACTTCTAGTAGCTTGTCTAGGAATTGGAGATGTAGAATCTCTTCTTGGTCTTCTAGGTTGATAACCGTCATCTCTTTCCCTTGAAGCTCTATAACTATCCCCTCCACGTCTACCACCATAACCTCTTAAGCCATAACGTGCTGGAGGAGATCTATCGTCTACTCTTCTACCACTACCAGAAGAAGCTTGACGTTGACGTTCGAATTCTCTATCTTGTTCATCCAATTCTCTACGTCTTCTTTCTCTGTATTCTTCCCTTTCCTTTTCAGTCATTGAATCTTGATCTATGGATTTGTTCCTTTCCGATCTTCTGGAACTTCTTCCACCTTCCCCTTTCAATCTCTTTGGATTGAATAGATCGTCTGAATCGTAACCACCTGTTCTTTCTCTATCCCTATCTCTTCCACCTCCTTCTTCTTCCTCTCCTCTTCTTCTATCACTTTTACCACGTCTTCTCCTCTTTCCTTCTCTACCACCACCACCACCGCCAGAGTTTGAATGTCTCTTTTCCCTTCTGGAACTACTTTTGGAAGAACGACGACGACCATGATGATGACGATCTTCATCATCGTCATCCCTTCTTGGAGAAGGAGGAGTAGAGGAAGCATGAGATCTGGATCGAGAAGAGCGCGAGATTGGGGAGACACTCCTTGTACGACTTCTACCTCTTTCTTCTTGAGATCCATCTCGATGAGATTTCTTGGCTCTTCTGTTGTGGATGTAAGGGGGAATTCAGAGAAGAGAGGTGAGCAAATGAAGGGAAGATCCAGTGAGCGAAACATGAATGAGACTGACCTTTTCAATCGATCTGCCAATTCCCTTTCCTTTCTTTGATTCTCTTCTCTGTCTGGATCATCTCCATCTGCATCTTGATCATGATTGTAAGGTTCGCCATCGACATCTCTGGGATGACGACCATTACTGCGATTTGGAGAAGGAGATCTAGAGTCGTCTCTGTGTGCAGGTCCTCTGCTTCTAGAGCGAGATCTTGAGCGAGAAGGGGAACGAGAAACTGGAGATCTAGAACGAGAAATCGACCTAGACAATGAGCGAGATGGCATTCTTGTTGTTGAGTGGATGGATTCGCAGTGATTGTTTCGAAGGCAAGATGAAAAAACTCAACGTACTCAACCTTGCTTCATTCCATTCTCTTTCTTCAAAGTCGATTCAATCCAATCGTCTCTTTCTAGCTGATTGGTTTCAAGAATGTCATCCACAGTAGCCACAAATCCCAATTTGCCAATCGCAACCTCTGACAAGAAGAGGAAACGTAGCAGAGGTGGCTCAAACAAGAACAAATCCCAAACTGAACAACCATCTTCAATTCAACCTCAACAGATCCCTTCCATACCGGCCAGAACTACTACAACAACATCTCAGAAGCTTTCAGAACCATCAAATCCATCCGAGAGCAAGCCTGTCGAAAAGAAAGTAGTAGAAAAGCAGACTCAAGATTCAGATTCAGATTCAGATCAAGAAGATGGTGCTACTAAAGATGGGGAAAACAAGCCGGGTGGAAGAAAGAGAGTCAGAAAGAGGAAATCAAAGAAGAAAGCTGCCGTATTGAAGGCTTTGGAAGAGGAGAAGAAGGCTTTGGAACCTTTGGGGGATGAACCTCCATCTTTGCAAGACATCGGTCCAGATCCCACAGAGGATGAGAGATTGAATGAGACAGCCAGGAATGGTGAGTAGACATATGAGAGATAGTTGTCCTCCCATCTCAATGAGGGAGAAAGGCGAGAAAAGGTCGCAAAACCATTTGGAAGAAAGCATCTCTCTCTCGAAGGAAACTCTGCTCTAGAGTTCCTGGTCGAATTCAATCCTCTTTTCCTGTGAGGCCTTATACTAATCCTCGATTCTTCCATTGGAAATGTTTCTCTTTCATTCGACAGCCCTCGTCTACGCTAGACAGTACGTCGTCTCTCGACCTAGCTGGAAATTCCACAAGGCTCGTCAGAATTGGCTCTTGAGACATGTCTTGAATGTCCCACCACCTCCTACTGATTCAAAAGATGATCAGACTGGATCTGATCAAGTCAAGAAAGGGAAAGGATCGGAAAAAGAGAGCGGTGATGGTCAGAATCAAGAGAAAGTAGAAGTTGAAGATGGTGAAGCAAAGGACAAAGAATCGAAAGATACGGATCAGCAAGAAGCAGAAGAAGAAGAAGAGAAAGAAGAAACCATGTTCATCCCTGAGGATTACCTCAGATTGGTAGGATGGTATTTGAAGGGCATACAAGGAGGTGCAAAAGATGTGAGTTTTGAAACCTTCGTCTAGAGGACCACTCTTGACTTTCGTTTCGAAGAGACCCAAATTGCTACAGAAATTTGAAGTGATTCTTCATCTTCAAATTGGTTTCTTTTTATCTTTTTCTGACTCTCTCATTTTCATTTTCATTCTCCACAGCGTCTTCTCTCTACACTGCTATCGAATTATCACTCAGTGCCAATTCCAGAACCAGAACCTAGCGTCCCACCTCCTTCCTTTCTCTCGAACAACAACAACAGTACTGGTCTTGGGGATCTAGCGATGGAAGTGGAGAAGCAGGAAGAGGAAGCAGACAAGGAAAAGGAGGAGAAGGAAAGGGAGAGAAGGAAGAAGTGGTTTGGCAAAGTGATTTGGTCGATGGGAGAGCAAGTTTGATTTCTTAAGATGATATTCTTGAGGTTGTAGATAGAGTCTTCCCTTCTCTGTTCAGTTCCTTTCCAAGTTTCCAATTCCATCGTAATAGACATTGATTGCTCATTAGATGAAGTCTCTCTTTGTAGGCATGGCTGTGCAGCTTCAACAGAGGTGGAAGTAAAGCAAGAGTGTACAGGGGAGGCTCGACTGGTGAATTCTTTGTTCCCAACCATAGAGAAGTTGGAATTGGGATATCGTATTTGCAGCTTGAATGACGAACTCCGATAAGGGTGCATCTTTCAGACTTTGAAGAAGGCGAGAGCTATTCCTATCTTTGCTCTTCACACTGGCAAGCAAGATTTCAGCAATCCTTCTGATCCTTGTGACTATCTCAATTCTCACCAATTAGTGCAAGTTAAAGATCAAGCAGACCAGCACAAGAAGCAAAGAATAGAAGTACGAGATTGGAGAGAGCATTACATTCTAGATCTACTCATTCCTCAAGATCACTGAATACTGAACTGAATCTTAATTGGAATGATGGAAGCCGATCCATCTCAAATGTTAGGATATCCTTCCAGATCTCCGTCTGTAATGTCTTCTCGATCTGGTTCAATTCCAAACAACAACAACAACAACAACAACAATCAATATCAACAGCATCCTCAGTATTACCAGCAGCAGCAGTCACCTTCTTCGGCCTATCACCCTCAAAGATCTAACACCAGCCAATCCCAATACAACAATCTAAACCCTAATCAGGATTATCACAACGGAATGGGAATGGGAATGGGAATACAAAGAGGCGCAAACTCTACTGGCTCTGTTCAATCTTCTAATTCTCCTGCGAATCAGAGCCAGTCGCACAGACAACAGCCTCAGAGAGCTGCAACCACCGGCCCTGGTGAGTAGACGATGCTCGATTCGGTTCGTAGGGTAGTATCACAGAAAGCTTCGCATTAGAAAGAATCCAATCACAGAGATATGAGTATGAGGAGGACAAGAAGGCACCTCGCCCCCCTCCCCAGAATCAACTCGATAGCCTCTCTGCTGATCGAATGAAAGCTCTCGTTCTGCATTGGTGTCTTTGGTTCCATCCAAAGGAACGATCATCATCCATTGTCGCCGAGTTCAAAAGCTGATGAGCGATTCTTTTGTCCCCTCGTCTGACCTTGTCCTCTCTCCTCTCCTCTCCTCCACCAGGAATGTATTCGCAATCCAACACTTCCATGCCATCTCTTGACGTCGGCGGTTCTTCTGGACCTCCTCTAGCTGACGACATAGGTTCTCTAGGATTCGACTCTATGCATCTCGGACCAGGGACTCCTTCTTTTGGAGCTCAGAGATCCAAATCTCCAGGTCCTAGATCAGGTGGTGGTCCAGGAGCCGTCGATCGAGCGAACGCAATGTATGCAAATCAAGAGATCCATCAATCCGCAAGTGAAGTCGAACCTCAGAATTCCTTGGCTGCCATCGCTGCAGAGGTGGATCAGACGGCGACTGAACTCAAGAATGAATCTGGAACTATCTCTTCTTCTGCTTACGACGAAGCTTCGAATTGGGGAGGAGGAGGTTCTGGAGAAGATAGGAGGCGACAGTATACTGCTCCTACTGGTGGTGGTTACGATCCGAGCTATGAAGGTGGAGGTTATGAAGATCCCTCGACGTATGGAAGTGGGACTTCTTATTATGGAGCTCCTCAAGGGGCAAATTCCATCTATCCTTCAGACGATCATTCTCACATGGGAGTAGGTGGATCTTTCTATCCTCCAGAAGATGGTTCGGGAGGTGGTGGTGGATTCTATGGTCAACCTTATCCTCCTGGATCCTTCGCTCAGCCTGGAGGGTATCAACCTCAAGCCGCTCATCAAGGAAATGGAGCTTATCTCGGAACTGGAAACGGCTATATGCCTCCTCCTCAACAACAACAAGCGATGTACGACCAGAACGGAAATCCTTATTTTGCTGCAGCTCAAGGATTCGCTGGATTCCCAGAAGGGTATGGATATGGAGGTGGAGAGATTCCTAGAGCTCCTTCGGTTCAAGGTCATCATCTTGCTCCTCCATCTCTAGTCAGACAAGGCACTCAATTATCAATGGCTTCTTCTGCAACTTCGCTTACGAATGGACGAAGGAAATCGAAAGAATCAGCTCAACCTCAACAGACTCTTCCTTTCAACAAAGCATTCGTAGAAGAATATAGGAATCGAATGAAAGGAGATCCAGATCCAGAAGCTCAATTCGCTTTCGCAAAATATCTGATCGAAGCAGCAAAGAAAGTACAAGATCCAAAAGATGGTCCTAAACAAGCTAGGAAATATAGAGATACCTTATTATCGGATTCTTTGAAGTTGGTCAAGAGGTTAGCTACGACTGGAACGGGTCTAGGAAAGCCACCTTATTCGGAAGCTCAATTCTTTTTGGCGAATTGTTTCGGAAATGGTTCATTGGGACTATCTGTGGATCATGAGAAGGCTTATAATTTATACGTTCAAGCTTCGAAACAGAATCATCCTGCAGCTACTTATCGAACTGCAGTTTGTAATGAGGTTGGAGCTGGAACTAGAAGAGATCATCATAGAGCAGTTCTATTCTATAGAAAGGCTTCAGCTTTAGGAGATACTGCTGGAATGTACAAGTTAGGAATGATTTTACTTTCAGGTTTATTAGGTCAACCTAGAAATACGAGGGAAGCTGTAGTTTGGTTGAAGAGAGCTGCAGGTCAAGCAGATGAAGAGAATCCTCACGCTTTACATGAATTAGGTCTGTTACATGAGAAATCTACCAATTCTTCAATAGTGATTCATGATGAAGCTTACGCTAGAGAATTGTTCACTCAAGCTGCTCAATTGGGTTATTCTCCAAGTCAATTCAAATTGGGATCGGCTTATGAATATGGTTCTCTAACTTGTGCAGTGGATCCTAGGAGAAGTATAGCTTGGTATACTAAAGCTGCTGGGAAAGGTGATGGTGAATCTGAATTGGCTTTATCTGGTTGGTATTTGACTGGTTCGGAAGGAGTTCTGAAACAAAGTGATAGTGAAGCTTATCTTTGGGCTAGGAGAGCTGCTACTAAAGGTATTCCAAAGGCTGAATATGCCGTGGGTTATTATTCGGAAGTAGGAATCGGTGTCAAAGCTGATCTGGACGAGGCGAAGAGGTGGTACATGAGAGCTGCAGGTGAGTAAACATCGTGCAAACGTTTCATGACTTCTTCTCGAAGTTTTATCCATGACTGATCTCTTTTCTCCTTTCAATCCATGTTCTCGACTCTACAGCTCAAGGAAACAAGAGAGCGATGCAGCGTCTCACGGAGCTCAAAAAGATGGGATCAAAAGCTGGAAAGAAAGGAGCCAGACCAACGAGAAAAGATGCGGAATCGGAATGTGTCATTTGTTAGACATAGTGAAGAAGTCCAACAGTATAGTCATAGAGAACGAACATAGTCCTCTTCATACTCACTCTATCTATCGCTCGTCTGCAAAATAGCCGGGTGGCAAATCTCTCTCTCCACACCTTCTCCCTCCTCCTCCTCTCCTCCTCTTCCTCTATTCATGACGCCTCAAAGTCAAACCTGTTTAACTCTTGTGTCTTATTATTCTGCTCGCTATCAATCTTTAGAACCTTGCTCTCAATACAATTCTCTTTCGTCTTCGCTCTCTGCTCTCCGCTCGATCTCTTGATGATCACTGAACACAATCGTGCGATCTCCGTCACTCACAGCAACAGAACAGCTTCATTAATACAAGTGAGATGCGGCAAAGAAAGAAGGCGAGAGATGAGAAGCCGGCCCCCTTGTTATCCGATGGGTGGGTCGCACAAAAATCGGCGCTAGTGAACTTTTTCCTTCGATGTCACTAGAAAGAGATCTTTCTTTGATCTTTCTTTCCTCTCCACCCACACATCCCAAATCTCCAAACAAACATCAAAAGAACACACTTCAACAATGTCTGACATCGAGAAAGCAGGTCTTCAATTCACAGACGTCGAGCAAATTCCACAGGTAAGAAGATCGGAGCAACTTCTTCCTGCTCTGCTTCTCTATCTCCTCATGCTTTTCTCTCTTCTTCTCCTTTGACTGACATATCATTTGGAAATCCTCTTTTCATTGCCCCAGATTGTAGCCGGACTAAGAAGCACCTTCGCCAGTGGAAAGACTCGTGACCTCGACTATCGTAAGAAGCAGTTGAAGCAATTGGCTGCCGCTCTGAATGAGAATGCTGATGCCCTCGTCGCTGCTATTCAAAAGGATCTCGGAAGAGGTTAGTGATAAGGAAAAAACCTTTGCAGATGATCTGATGTTGACGAAGAAAGAGCGGGAAGTGGGCTTTTGTCCTATCTCCGTTTCTCTCATCACTTTTTCATCTGTCCTGTGTATCCAATCTGACCTGATCCTGCGCTGGTACTTTTTCTCTCTCCAAAATCACTCACAGCGAGCTTCGAAACCATGTTCGCAGAGGTCATGGGAACTAGTAACGAAATCGTCGATGCAATCGACAACCTTTCCAAGTGGAACAAGACTGAAAAGCCTTACTCTGGAATCGCTTGGTTGATGCATGGAGCTTTCGTTCGTAAAGAACCAAAGGGAACTGTACTCGTATTGGGTGCCTGGGTGAGTTTTGACAGATGAGCCCCTGATCGAAACGTCTCCTTCGATGAGAACTCGGTTCCCCTGGCTCTTCTTTGTTCTTCTTTCTTTGGTTGTTTCTGACTCTCTTTCTTTTCTTTTCTTTTCTTTTCTTTTCTTTTCTTTTCTTTTCTTTTCTTTTCTTACCTTTCTCTTTCATTTGCAAATCTTCGAATAACGTCTCTCTGTCCCATCGTAGAACTACCCAATCTCTGTTCAGATCGGTCCAGTCGTCGCAGCAATTTCAGCCGGAAACACCGTAGTCATGAAGGCAAGTATTTTTGAGTATTTTTGAGTGATGGAACAAGATTCCAAAGATCCAGTTCACACAGACTTTACGTTCTCTCCTTTTCCAATGCTGACGTCTTTCTTTGTCTTTCCACTTCATCTCCCTCTCTCTCCTAATCCTCGAACCGGCTCTTCTCTCTCCTCTCTCCCAATCCTCAAATCCTCATTCGATGATGAACATCATCCCCCACAGCCTTCAGAAGTTTCTCCAAACAGTGCCAAGTTGATCGCTGAACTCTTCGCAAAGTACCTGGATCCAGAATCGTACACAATCGTCAATGGAGGTGTTCCTCAAGCTACTGCTCTTTTGGATCAAAGATTCGAGCATATTTTTTACACTGGCAACGGTAGTGTTGGTCGTATCGTTGCTGAGAAAGCTGCTAAATGGCTTTGTCCTGTCAGTCTCGAGCTCGGTGGGAAATCACCAGTCATTGTGGATGATTCAGCCGATTTGAAAATTGCAGCTCACAGGTGAGTCTCTCTCTCATTTTGAGATTTGAGAGCGAGAGATTGAGATCGAGACCATTGTTGCAAACGAATTTGTGAATGAGAGATCGAGACTATTGTTGCGAACGAATTTGCGAACGAGATTCTCACTATCCTTTCCGTTCTGCCTACTTTCTATCCCTCAGAATCCTCTGGGGAAAAGCTGTCAACTGCGGAGTAAGTCTTTACCAAAAGAAGCTTTGAAGGAGGTTGCGAGATCATTGAAGAAGGTATCATTTTTGAAGAAGGGTACGAGATCAATACTAACCTCGCCTTTCACTGATTCTTTTCACTCGCAGCAAACTTGTATCGCTCCAGATTACGTTCTAGTCTCGAAGAAGAACCAAGACAAGCTAGTTGAAGAGTTCAAGAAGGCTGCCAGTGAATTCTGGCCTGACAAGGACGGAGGAATCGTCAAATCAAACTCTTATGGAAAGATCGTCAACGACAATCACTGGAAGAGATTGAACGACATGTTGGGTGGAACCAAAGGAGAAATCGTTCTAGGTGAAGCTGGTGATCCAGCAACCAAGTTCATGCCTCCAACTGTTGTCAAGAATGTCACTGCTGACGATTCGACTATGCGTGGAGAGATCTGTGAGTATCGAGAAGTCGTTGGATGATGATCTGTCCCGTTTCTCATCTTCCATCTCTTTTCCGTTTCCCATTACTCTCTGCAGTCGGCCCTATCTTGCCAATCTTACCAGTCGAGAATCTGCAAGGAGCCATCGACCACATAAACAGTGGTGATCAACCGCTTGCCTTGTACATGTTCTCAGGTAGCAAGAAGCACACAGAGCAAGTCTTCAGCTCGACTAGATCGGGTCAATTCGTGCAAGGTGATCTTCTACTTCAATACGCCGTTGGAACTTTGCCATTCGGTGGAACTGGGTCCCTGTGAGTGCCGTTCGAGAACTTTCAGCGTCTTTTCTACCAAGTGCCCTCCTTTACTGATTTGGATTCCTTTACTGATTTGGATTCCTTCTCGCACTCTCATCATTCTTACTTCCAACGATACTCCTACCTCTAGCTGGATATGGATCGTACCATGGAAAAGCTGGATTCGAGACATTCTCTCATCTTCGCTCAGGTATTGACGCTCCTTCTACAGGAATCATTGGCAAAGTCGTGAGTACAACCTGCATTGACGATTCTAGATTCTTATGATAGATATCTAATCTGACTAATTTCTTTCTCTCTTTTTTTACTTGCTACTTCTTTCACTGCAAACAGGTCGAGAAGACCATGAGTGCTCGCTATCCACCATACAGCAATGGAGCTCTGACTTTCTTCAAGGCTCTAGTAGGCAAAGCAGTACCTACCAAGTCTTCGAATCCTCACGTTTCCAAGTCAGTCATCAAGAACAGATCTTGAGCACAGAGTGTAGGAATCTGCACCTTACTCTCGCATCTAGCGTTCCTTCCCTTGCTTTGCGCGTCTCGAATTCTATTTTGTCTGCTCTGAAGATATACCACAAAACACATTCATTGTTATATTTCATTCAAAGCCTCGATGAGGTTGTCTTCATACTCTCCTTTTCTGTATTTTGATTGCTCCTTATTATACCTAACCCAAAATTCATTCTCTCGCTTCGTTCCCTTTCTGTCGTGAGAACAGCTCTGTTGTTGTGGTCATGAAACTCTATTGATTACGGTGTTACTGATTCGATTCTGGTGACATGGTTGAGTAATCTATACAGCCAAAGGAATGAGGACAAAGGGAGAAGGCTCAGCAGCGTTTAGGCTGAGAAGGAACTTTGGTGATTAATGGATGAAACGGAAGTCGAGTCTCCTGTTTCCTTCATCTTTCGTTGTGTTGAGATAGTGATCGCGTTCCTAGTGAAGATAAGGAAGAATATAGATAGGGAAATTCGAAAAGTCAGTATCGGAACTGGATAGAAAAGAGCCTGAAGGATGTTCGAGTTACTCACCTCTGCAGACATTGCACTCCACTTCTCTCTCTCCTAGCGTTCACTTTGACATAAAAGACTTTAGCGAAAGCGTATAGGGCGAGCTGAGAGCGATCGTCGAAAGAGAAGGAAAGGGGAAAAGAAGGTTAGTGAGTTTGAGATTTCACGCTCGACGAGCATTTGGATCTTATCTTTCGCTTGTTACTCACGTTGACACAACAGATCGTTAAGAGCACAGTGTTACCTTTCTTGTATCGTGGAGCGTCGTCTTGACGATAGATGTTAGCCGATATGATGGAACCAGCTTGGACGCACCTGGAGATTGAGGGATAAGAAAGATGAGGAATGAGAGTCAGTGGCCACGTTTAAAGACTCGTCTCGAAAGAATGACAAAGAAAAGAAAGGTGAAGCTGTCCCGTTTCGCTTTCTGTATCACAAGAAGCTCTCAGTCTAGAAGGTTTGACCTCAACTTTGACTTGAGTCTCGAGCCATTACTCACATGTTGTAGATGGAAGCAGCGATGGTTCTTGTCTCTACGTCTCCTGCATTACCAGAAATCCAAGCAGCTTGGATCGGGTGAACGTAGGGATTGGAAAGTAAAGCGGTAGCCAAGCCATAATACGCCCATGGAGCTGCGTTTGGAAGAGCGTAGATCGCGGCTAGGAATGGCAAGATCCTGTGTAGACGAAGGAGAGAGTCGAGACGGGTCAGTGTCGATGTTAAGAATCAAACTGAACCTAAAGGATCAAAAAGATGCTGCATGACTTACCAAAGATCTTCAGCCATTGCGACGAGAGCACGTTCATCTAATATTTCAGATAAAACGACGACTCCGATTCCAGTGAAAATTGCGGCGGCGTACTGCACAGAGGAGAGTAGATTCGTCTTGAAGGGTTGAGAATCCTAGATTACGCAGACTGAGCGTCAAGTACTGTTGGAATGGGTGAAGCTGATTTGCAAAGGTCGTGATCGAGAAGAGAAGAGGTGCGAAGTTGTGAGTCAGAACGTCGTCTCAGGCCTTTACTTCGATCATCTGAAAGTCAGAACTCACCTGGAATACCGAATGTGATTCTAGAGTAGTAAAGGGAAGGAAAAAAAGGATAGAGAAGGGGAGTGAGGTCTGGTGAGCGCGCTGAACCGTTCAAGTCTCTCTTCCGTCTCGAGCCAAACTCACCCCACTATATAGATTGGCCAGAGATTGACGTTGGACAAAGTCTTCCAAAGCATTTTGAGGCTCAATCCTTGACGATTATGCATTGTCGACTTTCCACGATCGTCTCTAAGAACTCTAGTGACCGCAATCTTTGTCTGTCTTTCGTCGAACCATCCGTTCTTACTCCAAACCGATTTCGTCTGACTTGGTCCAGGTCTCATCTTGACGAAAGCCAAGAGTCCAATGAGAAAGGTGATGATGCCCTCAAGTAGGAACAGAAATCTGAAGCCTGCGTAACCTCCTACTCCTCTCATGTGAAGGACACCGTACGAGAAGAAAGTGGAAAGGAATGAAGTGGCGTTCATGGCGACCCAGAAAAACCCAAGACGAATTGGAAGCTCTGATGTCTTGTAGAAATACGATAAGTAGAGTAGAAGATCTGGAATGAAAGAGCCTTGAACGAGTCCAAGAAGAGAACGAGCGACCAAGAAGCTGGTACGTCCCGAGAGAAAGAACTGGAAGAGAGTGATGAGAGCCCAAGAGCTGAAAGTAGGGGATGAGAAAGAAACGAAGCTTGAGGTTAGGGAATGAGGACGCGCAACGTTGCTCAAGAGGAAAAAAAAACTCAGAGCTGTCGAAGAAAGTAGCTTGCTTGGCCACCGTACTCACCACATCTGAATTGGAACGAAGACGTCTGGACCAACACGTTTGGAGATGATCTGACCTGGCAGTTCAGCAAACAAGAACATAGCCTGAAGAGAGAAAGAGGTAAGATTCACGAGAGTTTGAGCAGAGGCAACGCTGATTCGAGTCATTCTCTTCTCTACTCACTCTGAATAAGGTCGTTCCCAAGTTGTAGTCGTTAGTCGTCATATTGAGGTCTTTCAGGAAGTTATCTGAGTTAGCCGCCGCTAAGTTGTTACGGTCAAGATTGAGCGAACTGCAGACGGACAATTTCGGCTAGGATTAGAAGAAGATCGAGCGAAGATGTGTGCAAAAGAAAAACTCACGCAAAGAAGATACAAGCCCAAAGAAGTACCTTACGGTCAATGATACGAACAATAGCCTGATTTGGAGGGAGAATCGAGGAACGAACGGTTAATGCTCTGTCGCTCTCGAAGTGTAAGCACTCTTCCGGATGTCTCGCTCACTCACCTTTTCTTCTCTCCAACTCCATCTCAAATCGACATCGAAATTCTTGGTGTTCTCCCAATCTTCAGATGGAAGATAGTACTTTCCGGCTACTGGATCATCAAAGACGGAAGGTTGAGTAGCGACCGCATCCAAGTCGACTGAGAAAGAGCGAGCGAGAGAGAGAATTCGAGCCGAGTCAGTTGGAGCTCCTTCGAGCGCCTTGCCTCGAAATGGAAACTCACCTACGGCTCTCTTACTACGAGGCAAGAAGATATCAGCAAGTCTTGCAGGAGCTGGAGCGAACTCTGCCAGATTCTGCTTCTTGACGTCGACAGTGGAGGATTCTTGAGAGACGACGCTCTTGCTCTTCTCACTTTCTGCTAGACTCTGTTGATCCGAAGTCAATGCAGGAACTTGAGTTGAGTGACTTGCCATCTTTGGAAATGTGAAAAAGGGGCGGTAAGGAAAGAAAGAGAGAACTGAAAGTCGTTCTCTTTATAAGAGAGATGGAGAGAGGTTTGAAAAATGCGAGTGTCCTATCATCGCGTGCTCCAACAGAGATTATCCAACTCTAAAGACCGAAATCTTGAGTGATTTTAGGGATGGAAGTTGATCCGCAGTCGTGCCGAAGCAGCGATTAGCATGTCAGGGGACTTTCAGTGTCGCGAGTCAGTTTCAGAATTAGGTGCTTCAGTACCGTTGATGATGATCGCTACTTGGCATATCCTTTCTCCTCCTCCTCCCCCACCTCTTTTTGACAGGAAAGACCCCAAATCACTTCATCTGGAATGTTGAGCTCGAATTTCAAATGGAGATAGCATCCGAAAGAGCGATTGCTCTTGCGATAAGGGTCAAGATATAAAGCGCGGTCCTTAGACTTGGACTTTTCTTCTCTCTTCCCACAACCTTTCTCTTCTCTAAACTTCTCTCACGTCTTCTAACATGCCTCCAATTGCAACTGAAACCATCACTGCTGCCCTCCCAGCAGCTCTCAACCTCAAAGCCACCAAAGAAGTCGAGCATGTCAAAGACGACGAATATAAGGTACAAGTGGGCTCTTCCTTACGCCAACAAGGATGTCAAATTGCCTCCATTAGAGCCATTCGAGCAGTGAGTATAATTATCAAGGCTCTTTTGCATGATCTCACAGCGCCTAGGTCGAACTCGCATGTCGACGAAACCACTGACATCTCTTCTCTCTCTCTTCTCTCAGCGTCGATCCAGGTCACGCAGCTCTCATACGCACTGGCGGTGAGAACTCACTTTCCTAAAGGATGCCACTGAAGTCGATTCCATCACTCCTCGTTTCGGATCAGCCATCAAAGGAGTTCAATTGGACAAGCTCTCGAGCGAACAAAGAGACGAAATCGCTCTCTACGTAGCTCAAAGAGGGAGTCACAGTCTTCACGATCAAGATTTCATCGATCGTGATGCTGAATGGTTGAAGGATTGGGGAAAGCACTTTGGTCGTCTTCACGTTCATCCAACTTCTGTTCAACCAAAGGATCATTTGGAATTCCACTTGGTTTACAAGGCTGCAGACAAGTCTTTCACTCACGATCATTCCGTTAGCATCAACTCGGTTCTTGGCGTGAGTATTTAATGAGTTTTCCGATTTTCGATGGTTCTCTCATGACTTACATTTACTGACTCTCGCTTCTGCTTCCTTTCTTCTCACAGACTCTGATGTGACCTACGAGAAGCAACCACCTGGAACCACCGCTTTGTTCTTGTTCGACACTCCAACCAGTGGAGGAGACACTCTCTTTGCCGATCAAAGAAACCTCTACGAAAAACTATCACCTTCCTTCCGTGCCTACTTGGAGACTTTGGAAGCAGTTCACTCTGGTTTCGAGCAAGCATCATACAGTAGAGCCGGCAACTACGGAGGAACTGTCAAGAGAGAGCCAGTCAAGAACGTTCATCCAGTCGTAAGAACGTGAGTACAAAGATATCTTCTCCTAATGAATAGTTTCTCACCACCACTTCTATTCCTCCTTTTCCTGTTCTCTCTCGTTGAACAGTCATCCTGTCACTGGTGAGAGGCTCTCTTCTTCAACCTCAATTCACTAGAAACATCGTTGGATTGAAGCAGGAAGAAAGTGATGCAATCTTGAACCTTCTCTAGTGAGTATTCAACGTTGATGCTTTTCTCAGAGAAACAAATCTGATTCTCATCGTTTTCTTTCTCATTCTTCTCTTCTTCTCCCTGCAGCGATCACATTGCCAAATCCGCTGATGCTCACGCCAGAATCAGATGGAGAAAGGGATCGGTGGTTCTTTGGGACAACCGTATCACTGCTCACACTGCTCTTGCTGGATTTCGCTCCTGGAGTAGATGGACGCAGACACGGAGCTCGTATTACTCCACAGGCTGAAGAACCATTCCTCAAGAAGTGATTCTCGATTCTCGATCCCTCCCCCAAAATCTTGACGATGTAACTAGTTTGATGATGATGATCGAGGAATGAAGAACGTTACCTGATTTGACGACGTAATCGAGTTGTAGAGAGCTCCACTGTTGTGAATGAATTCAAAAGATGTGAGAAAGGGAGAGTGAAGGGGTCGATGCGCACATAAGTCTCGATTCCAGACAGACCAGAGCCACGTAGGTTTGGATGATCGACCTTCTCGACTATCTCCACATCACTTTTCCTTCTCTGCTACAACAAGATGGCAAGAGATCCAAGTCAAGGCAGGTGAATCTTCAATCACAGTTCCATCTGAAGATCCAAAGAAGAAGGAGGTCAACGAAAAGAACAAGAATCAAGACACCACAAGCAAGGACAAAGATGCTCCATCGACCGACAAGAAGGATAAGAAGGACGACGAATTGAGCGAAGAGGATTTACAATTGAAGAATGAATTGGAAATGCTCGTAGAAAGGTTAAAGGTCAGTAGAGTATGAGAGACTTTGGGGATCATCTTCCTTCCTTCTATCCTCTCTCCTTCCTTTGCTCACCTTATCTCCTCTCCCTTCCCTATCATGCTCTACAGGAGGGAAGAGAAGACATTACATAGACCAGCTCTAGAATCACTCAGAACCTTGATCCGTACTTCCACCTCTTCAATGACTTCTGTTCCAAAACCTTTGAAATTCCTTCGCCCACATTATCCAGAACTCAAGAAACTATACACTTCTTGGGATCCGTCTACTACTGGTTGTTCAATCGGTGACAAAGCTTTATTCGCGGAAATCCTGTCAGTCTTAGCAATGACTTACAGTGACAACGGAAAGAGAGAAACCCTATTCTATAGACTTCAAGCAAGAGACATTGTTTCCAAAGATTCAAAAGGTTCGACTCAACATGAAGATCCAGGTCTTTGGGGACACGAATACATGCGTCATTTGGCTGCTGAAATCGGAGAGGAATACAATGCTAGACATGATACTCAGGAGGAAAAGGATCAACAGAAGGAGAAAGATAAGGAATTGAATGGAAATCATTCAAATGGTCAATCAGAGGAAGAAGAAGTCGATCGTCCTCTGGCTGATTATCAATCTTTGTTGGATTTGGCTCTTCAAGTGGTTCCTTTCTCTCTATCCCATAATGCTGAAGCCGATGCTGTGGATCTATTGTTGGAATTGGAAGCTATCGAGAGATTACCTGAATTCGTAGACAAGGATAGATATGGTAGAGTTTGCTTATACATGGTCAGGTGAGTTTTGATAGGATAGAGATTGAGATTCAGGAATGAGAATATGGAGATGTAGGACGTTTTGGCGAGAAATGAAGATCATGAGAGGGAGGTTGAGAGGAAGGAGGTCGTCAGGGAGCTCTCCTCTTTCTCTCTCATAGATGAAAGCTCGACTTTCACCTTTAATACTTCTCGATATCAGAAACAGTATCTCGAAGATATCACAAACTGACGCCTCCCTCCCGAATCTCTCTTCCCTCTCCACTCGCCAGCTGCGTGAGCCTCCTTCCTCCTCCAGATGACGTCCAATTCCTTCGTACTGCTCACAAGATCTATCGTCAACATGATCGATTCGCCGAAGCTCTAACTCTAGCTCTTCGTCTGGAGATCGTGAGCTCATCAGAAGCGATTTCGAAGCTCCAAAGAATGGTTTGATGCGTAAGCAGTTAGCATACATGTTGGGAAGACAGCAGATTCCCTTGGAATGGGTTCAAGATGAAGACTCTCCACTTTCCGAAAAGGAGGATGGAGAAGCTCTAGGTCAGTGCTATTTACAATGGATCTCTTTCAGCAAACTTCATCGCTTTCGGAAAGGAGTTGAGCGTCTTCGAGCCAAAGAGTTTGGAAGACATTTACAAGACTCATTTGGATAATTCCACTGGAAGTTCTTCTTCAAGATCTGCTGCTTCTTTGAGTGCTAGTGTTTGATAGTGCCCGTGGAAACTTGGCTAGTACTTTCGTCAATGCTTTTGTTAATGCTGGATTCGGTAACGATAAACTCATGGTTGGAGCTGACGAAGGAAACAGTTGGATTTACAAGAACAAAGAAGAAGGAATGAGAAGTGCTGCAGCTAGTTTGGGAGTCAGTCTACTCTGGGATGCTGAGAAGGTCTCAGTGCTGTCGACAAGTACACCTATAGTGCAGACGAGAATATCAAAGTGAGTCTTAACGAAATGCAAGAAATCTTGGAGACTCGGTTCCTCTCTCGAATCTTTCTCAATTTGCTTCTCTTCTTTCCATCTACGATTCTTTTTTCAGGCTGGTGCTCTGATGGCTTATGGTATTCTTCATTCAAGCGTTCGAACTGAGATGGATGCAGCTCTAGCTCTTCTCAGCGAACACGTCGAGTCCGAGTCGATTCGTTGCAAGGTCTCAGCAATCGTAGACTTGGTATCGCCTATGCTGGATCTTGTCGTGAAGACATCGTCCCTCTTCTTCTACAGCACGTCTCTGACGAAGCTGCTCCAATGGAAGTCGTCGGTATGGCTTCTCTAGCTCTAGGTCTAATCTTCGTCGGATCTGCTCATGGAGAGATCACTCCAACGATCATTCAAGCCATGATGGAACGTCAAATCGAGAATGAATCCTCTCTAGATGATAAATGGGCAAGATTCATGTCTCTAGGATTAGCTTTACTCTATCTAGGACAGCAGGATAACAGTGATGCGACTACTGAAACTCTCAAAGCCATCGATCATCCAATCTCAAAACAAGCTGGAACTTTGGTCGACATGTGTAGTTATGCTGGAACTGGAAACGTACTCAAGATTCAACAGATGCTTCATTCATGTGCTGATCATCTAGGAGTGGATGAGAAAGATGATGACGAAGAAGGTGGAGAAGGAGAGGATGGAGAAAGTGGTGCTGCTGCTGCTGCTGCTGCTACTGGATCGACTCCCGCTGCCAATGCCACTACCACTGCTACTTCGGAAGCTGACAAGGAGAAAGAAAAAGAGAAGGAGAAGGAAAACAACGATCTTCATCAAGCTTTCTCAGTCATGGGAATCGCTTTGGTAGCAATGGGAGAAGATGTTGGATCGGAAATGACTCTACGTCACATGTCTCATTTGATGCATTATGGAGAACCAGTGATCAGACGTAGTGTTCCTTTAGCATTGGCTTTACTTCATCCTTCAGATCCATCAATGCCAATCTTGGACACTTTATCCAAATATTCTCACGACAATGATTTAGACGTTGCTATCAATTCCATATTGGCAATGGGCCTTGTAGGAGCTGGAACTAACAATGCTAGATTGGCTCAGATGTTGAGACAATTGGCTGGTTATTATTACAAGGAACAAGATTGTCTTTTCATGGTTAGAATAGCTCAAGGTTTGGTTCATATGGGTAAAGGTACGATTGGAATCAATCCTTATCATACTGATAGACAATTGATGTCGAGAACTGCAGTAGCTGGTCTTTTGGCCACTTTGGTCAGCTTCACTGATGCAAGAGGATGTGAGTATCGAGAATCTGGCTTTGAGTTTTGCGAGAGATTATTAATTGACCAAAGCCTTTTGTCTCTATTCTCTTGATCTAACCTCTTTACAGTCGTCCTCGGAAAGTCTCATTGGCTACTCTACCTTCTAGTCACTTCAATGTATCCACGTTTCCTCATCACTCTAGACGAGGAACTCAACCCACTGCCAGTCTCTGTCAGAGTAGGAAAAGCAGTCGACGTCGTCGGTCAAGCTGGTAAACCTCGAACAATCAGTGGTTTCCAGTGAGTCTTTTTATTTATTTCTCTAGCTCTACTCTTGTCTCCGATTTCTGACCTTCTTATCTCTCTTTCGACGTCCTTCTACATTCCGCACTCTACAGACTCACACCCACTCCAGTTCGTCTTGGAACTCACGATCGTGCAGAGTTGGCCACTGAAGAATATCTACCTTACGCTCATGGTGAGTTTCCGATCTCTTTTCGTAACTCGTGTTGATGAATATCGTAGTTTCTCAGACGCTTACTCCTTTTTCTCTTCTCCTTCGATTCTCTCTACTTTCATCTTTCTCCACCCTTGCGAACAACAGTCCTCGAAGGAACGGCTATCCTAATGAAGAATCCAGGATACGAGAAAGATGAAAGGATGGCGGAATAAAGAGGAACATCATAGGTTATAGGTGGGAAAAGAGAGAAAAGTGGCGACTTATCTAGAGAGAAGAAAGGTCTGGTCTTTCTCTGAAAATCTTGTAATAGTTTCTGAAACATTCAAAAGAAGTCTTATTTCAAAAAGATAGTCATGTCATTTCTCACTAAATTGCTTCGAATGAGACATTGGTTCGAAATGAATCGTCGATAAGGACTTCGTTGTAGAGAGAAGGGAAAAAATACAGCAGATAGATTCGACGTAAGAATGATTTGACGGAGACAGCAGCGAAGGCTTGTTATTAGACTTTAATTCTGGTTTTCAATGATGATGGAATCAACGATCACGGGTCTACTGATCTTGTTCAAAGCAGCTTCCGGATCCCAAGCTCTATACAATTGCATGACTCTCCTTTCACTTTTCAATAGGTTTTCATTGTTTTCCCCCATGACTTTGGTTCTCCAAGGAGTGTTTAGAGCTGCTTTATATTCCGGAGTGTCTGCAAAATCAGGTGAGGAGTATTCTGGAAAATGGAAACAAGAAAATAAAGCGAAAGATGAGAACATCGAAATCGGAAAGATGCTCTTTTTCATCTCCTGCTTCTCCATCGAAAAGACTCACCATGTAAACCCAAACAAAGTGGAACGTCTTTAGAATCTTCATTGTTCTCCTTTGAATCCTTGCCAATGATCAAAGCATCGATCAATTCGAACCTTCTAGTCCTACTCCAACCCGGAACTTTTTTCAACAATTCGACATGTTCCTTTAAATACCATTCATCATAATCCTCTTTATTCTTATGCGTGACACTAGTACAAACCAAAGTTGAACTTTTTTCTTCAACTTCTTTCTTAGTGATAGGTTTCAAAGATTCTTTTGAATTCAAAACCTTTTGGATGAGAATCATAAACGCATTTATAAATCCTACGATCCAAAACATCCGATTCTAGATAACAATTCACCTTCCCTCTTTGATCTATTGGAACGTAGGTTTGTGTAAGAAGGTTGAGTATAAAGGGAATTGTCTGAAATGGTGTAGATTGCTGACCAGGAAGAGGTGAATGTTGGAGATGAAGAACTGGAAGTTGATGAAGTGACTTGATAACGAGCACCGGATCTAAAGGTTGGAATGTGAGGTAGACGAAGTGGTAACATGTTCATTGTCGTACCAATCTGCAGGAAAAGATGGAAAAGAGAGGATGGAGATTAGCAAAAGACGAACGAATCTCGAATGGAGGGTAAGACTCTTCGCTGCTCACCGTGGAATTCTTGCAAAGTAGCCTGTTCTCCAGGATCTGAAAAGACTAGGAGGACTCCGCTGTCTTTTGAGGAGTACAGTTGAGAGTCAGACATTGTAGTAGAGAGAAGAGAAGGAAGAAGAGAAGCTTCGAAAAAGTGAGTAGTGAGTCGAGGGATGGAAGTTTGTGCCGTGATAATTCCTTTTACTTCCTGAACAATTCTCAACAATGTAGATCTCAATCTTCAACTTCTTCTGCTTTCACTAACTCAGTATCAGCAATGTCATGCTCAATTCCAACTTCAATTCTAACTTCAACGTCGACAATTCTGTCTAATCAATGTCCAAGAATCCGACATATCCTGTCTGGAACTTTCAACACTCCAAACCTCCATCTTCTATCCTACGATACTACAACTGCACCAGCTGTCAATTCAGAAATCGATATCTGCAAAAGGGCCACATCAATTCTTGGCTTTGGGTCAGCCGAGATCAGATGACAGTGATAGAAATGAGGTAAAGAGAAGGAGAGTTTATGCCACTACTTGGGCTCTGCCTCCAAAGATTAGTGCTTGGGAAATAGCAGGGTTGGGAAATAGTGGCGAAAATGTAGAAATCAACTTCATTAATGAGAAAGAGATTAGTGAGTAGTCGAGGTTGGAAGTAGAAGTTCAAGAGGATCGGATCAGTCAGAAGAAAGTTACTTCGTTCGAGAAGCGACTCATCAAAGTCCTCATTTAAGCTCTTGCCTTTGAGCAATATCATTTCTGAACTCTCTTCTTGATTCCCTTCTCCCCTCTCTCGTCAAATCTTAGCCGCCACTTCGTCCTACTTCTTTGTCTATCCACCTCCATACACTTCTTTGACTTCCCTTCTTACAATCTACTCTCTCAAGCTTCAACTTCAACTTCAATTCCTGTTCCTATCTCTGGACCTGCAGAGTATCTTTATTCGGCAGGTGGTCCCACTGGAAGAGATTCATTCTCTAGACTCTCATCTGGTGCTCTCATCGACAAGGTTCAGGAAATCATCTTTTTGAAAGGTGGCAAGGAGGAGTTGAAGGCTGCTGATAAGACAAGGAAGGCTTTGGTGAGTAAAAGATATCCAATCATCTCTGATTTTGCTAGAATTCACGAGCTGTTCGTCAGAGGCAGTTGCTTCGAGATTAAGAAAGAAAGCTTTGTCCTGTCCATTTACATGGTTCTCTCTTTCTCTCTCCTTTCACTTTCTCTTTGGTCTTCAGAGGTATGGAAGCCATAATGTAGATATAGGACCGAATCATCTGGCTTTCATTGCAGATCTGTGAGCATCTCCTTTCTTCAAAGTCAGATTCTCTTTCGAACGTTCTGCAACTCCGAGCCAGGTTCTCCAGCTCTCTTTTTCTTTCACTCTTCCTCAATTGATTTCTTCTCTCTCCTTCATTCTTCTTCTTACAGTGGTAGAAACTCCATTCTAGTCTATAAACACGATCCAATCACTGGTCTTCTAGATCTTCTAAGCGAATGTCAATCTCCGAGAGAAGGCGATGGTCCGAGACATGTAGTTCCAAGTCCGGATGGGAAATGGGTCTTTAGCGTGACTGACATACTTCCTATTTGGATGTGTTTGCCATCGAAGATGGTGGTAGACTTAGACATGTTCAATCGGCGAGCGTGATACCTAAAGGTGAGAGAGAAAATCCTTCCGAAAGGAAAGTTGAGGTTTTCTTGATTCTGACGTCGATTCTCTTTCTTCTTTTCTTTCTATAACTCTGCTTTTGATAGGCTCGAATCGACATGATTATAGAGGAGATACAGTTAGATTATCACCTTCTGGCAAATCAATTCCTAGCAACTACAAGAGGAATGACCAACAAAACCAAAGGTTTCGTTACTTCTTGGTCTTTGGATTTCTCTAGATCCGTCGAAGAAGGTCCTCTAGTCTCACCTGATGAACCTTTGGATGTCTATCAAACTCCAACTAGTGGTGGCAAAGCGAATGCTATAGAATGGGCTCCTAGATATCATCAAGATGAGTTCCATGATGATGAACAAGAACAAGATTTATTGGTCCTTACGGATGATGAACAAGGATATATCCTAGTGATGGAATGGGATGGGAATGATTTGAAGGAAATGGCTAGAAGTAAATTGCCTGGAAAGGATGGAGAGGGGAATGAAGAAGGTGCAAGTCATGCTGTTTGGCTCTCTTAGACTTTTGTACATAGAAATCATTGATCAGACACCGAAGATAGATAAACTTCTCCTTCTTTCTCCTTTCCTTTGAGATTTGATTGTCTCTTTCTCTTTGAATCTGCTCGAGCATGTCCTGGCTTCTCCCTGGTTCAAGAATTTTGGCAGCGAAGAGAAATCTTTCGCCTTTTCGTCCAAACCCCCTTCACTTCTTCTTTCCCACGTAATCCTGCGGCACAAAGGCTTTCCGCTTTGGATCTACATAATGAGAAAAA
>JASXTE010000721.1:0-27417 GCA_030280995.1 Hemileia vastatrix | reverse complement strand
CATTGTTTATCTATTTTACTATACTGACGTAAATGCTGCATCAGTTCAATGTCTAATAGTTGAGCAATTATTTTTCAATTGATGCAAATGATTCAACAATCTTATGAGATGATAAGGTCAATTGAACAATCAACTATTAATACTTGATTCAACTGTCATACTTTTGGATAGTTAACAAATCAATATCCTGATGACAATATTTTACGTTGATTTAAATGTGAATACAAGGTAGGTCATTATGAGAAGAAGAAGAAGAAGAAAGAAAAACAAATGAATCAAAGAGATAAATGATGCTGACCAAGCAATTGTAACATCTTGAAGAATTGACTAAATTCATTTTGATCAACATAAGTAAAGATGTGAAGTACTTGAATGAGCACTTTTAGTTAATTTCAGTTCTAATCGAATTACTTTAATGAGTCAACATAATAGTAGTGCAGTTGTTGGAAGGTTGACAGGATGTTAGCAAGTGTCATCCTTGCCCCCATTGACAAAGTCGACATGTAAGAATAAACTTGTTGTTAAACCAAGTGTCTCTTCCTCTCTCAATAGAACAACTTATTGCATCTTCAATCATCAAATGAATTCGCAATTTCTATAATGTTCTCAGCACGAGCCGATGGCATCTGTGCAATTATTTGAAAATTTATTGAATGCCACTTGGTCCAAGCCGCAAATTGTGATGAATTAAGATAAACCTTGATGTTGATGTAAATTCAGAGTGTGCTTTGACATCTGATGGATATCATAAAATGAATCGCCCAACTGTAAAGCAGTGAAACATGTGGACATCGTTACTTGGTCAGGAATAAAATAAGGAAAAAAGGAAAAAAAGAAAAAAAGAAAAAAATGTCTTGCTCTCAACTAATGAAAATGAACACATTGATGTTACATTGAAAACGACAAAGAGCAAAGAGGAAGAAAATGTTGTCAAGCAAGTTATTTAGAACGGCAATTGCTCCTTTCAATCGTAATATTAAATCAAGCATTATATAAACCTTCATATGGCATTTGTGAAGCAATAAGAATTGGAATAAAAGCGCGTAAGCAATGAACATGAATAAAATAAGTTAAAAGTTTAAGTAGTCTTCTGACAAAGATAAAGTCGGGCTTAATTAATGTACTTGAGAAACTTAATGAACACTCGTTTATCAAAATGATAAAACAATTTGAAGCGCCGTTTGATTTGACTTTTTTTTTTGGTTTAAGATGATTCCATCTTCATTGGTAATCAGTAGATAAAATGAAATGCAACTTGAGTCTGGAAAAATTCAAGTGCCACATGAATGAAAAGCAAAACATTAACAGCGATGAAGAAGAAAAACAAGTCGATCATCGTCCAATGATAAAAGTGGTGAATTGATACAACTACATGTTCGACCCTGTGACACCATCATCATCAATTTCTTACAATTACAATGTATCACTGTTAAAATTATTTGGGATGGATTTGAGTCAAATGGTTCAATGGTGAAACTCAATCTTCTTATCGGATGAAAGTAAGAAGATAGTGTAATGACACAAAGACATTTTTTTCATCTTTGGCAGATGAAATTGGCCTCTTGTCGAGGAAATGTCGAGTCAACCCTGAGAAACTGATACACTTGATATATCAAATGTACCTGAGACCCTCCCTTTTGAATCGTTCGGTCTTTCCGTTTGTCCTTTCACCTTCCTGGCGTGTTTTCTGCTTGATCAATCGTATCTTTTCCTTGCAATTGGTGAATTGGCATTCACCTGCTGTTTCTCATCATCAAATGACTTCCAAATGTCCCAGCAACTTCATCTGGACAATTGGTGGTGAGTTATTCATCAAGTTGTCTCGTCACACTGATCCCACGAAAATTCAGCCCATCCCAGTGTCATTGGCTGAACTAAAAAAATGAATCCATTTTTCTATTCAACGCACGTCGAGAATGTTTGTGATACAATCGATGATTAAGCCAAAAGATTTTTTCATCTTTCTCACCTGACTCAAGTAACATTTTCAAAATAACACTTGTATCTGTACTCAAGTAAATTGGATTTTCTGATGAATAACTCAAATGTTAGACATGTTGGACATGTGATGGCAAAGTGACCACTTTTGCATTTCACACTTGGATGGATGAGTGTCAACAAAAAAAAAAGTATTAACATGTTATCGTCAATTGCACAACAGTGTGTAGAGAGCATTGGTATAATTTTATGACCCAAGTAATTGGCGACAATAAAGTCCATTGAGGGGTTGATTGCGAATGAGAAGGCAAAGGGGTCAGTCACACATGAAATACTGCTGTTGATTTATTCATAAATGTGAGGCTGAAGACGAGTTTCAATTTCCTTGATCATTCGTCAAGTGTCAGTGTGTTCCGTACAAACCAACGTACAATGTCAACAACTGTCATTGCACTTGAAGTGACCTGAGTGAAAATTTTAAATATTTAAAAATGTAAAAATGTAAAAATGTAAAAATCTAACTTTATCCTCGTGAGAAGACATCGTGTGAAGTGAAAACACCAAGAATGATATTATCCTTGCACCAATTTGATGTTAATCATAACATTGGCATTTGAAACTTGTGTGATTTCCATTGTCAATAGTTAACAAGTTGACTATGTTGTTGTGGCTGTGGTTGTTGTTGTTAATGATGAAGATAATTTGACAAGTTGACGGGTCACTTTGAAGTCTTTCTTCATACTCAATGAGACAAGTTAGTTGAAGTGAAGATTGAACTAATTTCCAACCAACATGACCGACAAAATAATTCCATCTCAGGTTATTGAGAACAGGATGAAATACCACTCTCTGCGCCAATTGAACTATCACTTGATCAAGGTTGGGTGTGATCCTTAATCGAGTGTCTGCAAGATGCAACAATTATTAATACATGCAAACATCGTTGATCTCGATTAATTTGATTAAACTTCATAAATCAACAAGTGTCCTCAGCGTTCATTTTATTGTAATTGAAATTACCTGACCGATCAACGAGAAACCTCATCACCATTTACCAATGTATTTGTATCAGATGCAACTAATTAATTCCTGGCACACCAAATTGATCTGTAAAAATTGAAGGCAACTTATTCACTTTTAGGTCTAACCATTCCGCTAGGATGTAATTGTCTCTCTGATCAGTTTTAAGGAGTTTTTCATAGTCAATGAGAGGTACATTTTGATTGAGTGGTTTGATATTTGTTGAACCCTATTTTATTAGTTGATCAGTTTTATTAGTTGATTTAGATCTGTGTGCTTAATTCCCCCTTCGCAAGGCCTTATCATGGGTGATAGTGACCGAATAGAGGAACAGAAAGAAAGAGACAAATAGAGCGCCGTAGAAAATATTTCCGTTGGCACTTGTCTTTGACCTAATTGTCCTTTGTGCAGTCTTTGTTTCTTTTCCTCTTTCTCTTTGCTCTCTTTTCTGTCCACTATGAATTTAGGACTTCTTTTGGCCCTTGAGTCTTTTCCTTTTAAAGAAATCATTAAATTACGTCGAGTCGATAAAATGTTCAAAATCCATGCTGAATGTCGATTGTCCGACCTGAAATCTCTACACTTAAATTGGTATGAGTCATCATCAAAGCTTCTTTCAATGGATGAATGTGTGTAACACCCAATTCAATGGAGATTTGGAATGGAATATCATTAGAAAAGTTTTACAATATGATGAATTCCCTCTTCATCCTCTTTCCGGGATTACAGATGCTCAATGTTAGATGCATAAACTATTTTAGCCATCAAGAGATCATATTGCCATGTGAAGTTTATTCTAAATCGTTGAAAGTTCTAAGATTGCACCATGTGATGATTGAAAAGTTGTCATTTCATTTTCCAAATCTGGTCAAATGCAACATTGAAGGATGCCAAATGAATCCTGAGCGTGTAGTCGAATCATTGTTAAAATCGACGAAGCTTGAACATTTAACCTTCACACATGCAGATGGAATGAAATCTCCTCGTCTACCCTGGATTCGTTGGAATCAGCTGAAGGAGTTGCACTTGAATTTCAATACTGAGTTTGACTTCGAACATTTTCAAATTCCATCGGTAGAAAATCTCACCTTGGTCTTACCAACTGTTGCATACCTCACTCCTTATGAATTCGGCAATATTCGGCAGATCAGCTACTCTTATGCTACTCGTTCGACCAATCCATACTTTTCCATTCTATTGGAGCTATTGTCAAATCTACCTAAACTAGAAACACTAGATATTGTTCAAAACAAACGACTGCATCGCATGTCGTCGAGAAAACCTGAGGCAGAAATATCCTATCATTTTTGATTTATCACGCTTTCCTCAGCTCAAACAAGCAACGGTTCATGTCGAGAATAACTTCATCGTCACTGTACCTGATCTTGTTATATCCGAAATGCATTGTGTTCAAGTGCAAAAAAATTTTCTGCGATTATATCACAATGACCACCAAAGGATTGAGATCCACCACGTTCTAGACATTAAAAAATAGTGGGATAGTTCATACCATGTCTCTCATTTCATTATATTACAATCTCTCTGAGCGATTTGGCAAACTTTTGATGTGTTCAATTTTATTTGTTTCTCTCTTTTTGTTTTTGTTGTTCTTAAATTAAACATCTTTTTCGTATGTTATATATATAAATACATTCTCAGTGTCCAATTGCATAATCCTTTCACGCACCTGTAGAAGATTCTGATTCAATCAATCAAAATAGCTGTAACGGACAACATTCAGGACACATTAAAACTGACAAATTTTCAGGAATGTTAGAGAGATTTGAAATGGTATAATTGAGGAAAAAAACAACAAAAAGATCGAGCTTCACTTTGCATGTGGTTTACTTGTTAATTTGAACAAGTGCGAAAAAAACGACGATCCGCAATTAATTCAATGCGCTTAGATTTCATCCGGGATGACAAATACGTCTTGTCAGGTATGAAAGATGATGAACAGCGTGTTTCCAGTTTGTTTTTGTTCTTTTTTCTTTCTTTTCAGCTTCAGGGTGGTCACGAAAATTTCAAATGTAACGATGATGAAGATCCTTGGTCATCAAATCGAATTATGGTACATTCAAGTCAGGTAAATCCACAGACTTAACTTTTACCATCTCTGTTGATCCCACTTTCAAGTATTGTTGTTGGTATTAACTGAATTTTACTTTGTCTGTTTAAAATGATAATAACTTATTCTGTACTTTTTACTTTTTTTTCTTTTTCACTTTCAACTCGTTCTCAACCTCCTTCTCACCCTCCTCTTTTTCAACACGTGAATCACTTGATTGGGCTAATTCACCTACCATCTTGGGCTTGAACGCTCGTACGTTCAAACTAATACAAACTACACTCTCATTTCATCGACAAAAAAAGTATTTCAACCAACAATCAACTGAGTAATTTGTTGAGGAATATGAAAAGAACATCACACAAGCTCACTTGAAGAAGCATGTTTACATTTACTGTTGTTCTTGTTTTTATGTTAACTTTTGAACTTTCATTCGCAACTTTATCACATCTCAATCATATTCATCAGCATCCTCATCCTCATCATCATCATCATCATCATCATCATGAAGTTGGTTCATCTTACGACTATCACATCGGTCCGTCACCAGCACCTTTTGACCATATAATTAACGATCGAATGGTTAACAAAGTTCCAATAAATCCATCTGAATGTGCACTGATTGTTCCTGATGATGGACCAACTGTTGCTTCATTGGAACATTCATTGCCTTACGTCAATACAAATTATCTCACCGGGTAAGTTGAACCGATCACTTGTTAAATTTTCCATTTTTGTATCTTATTCAACTGCACAATTACAATTTGTTTTGGGCGAGGGTTATACTGCCAAATACTCTGGTACAATGTACTCCATCATGATGTGATTTGTCAGATACAATTGGTTTCACTAAAAGATTAAATCAGCTCATTCAAGCAATTATTGTTACACAAATTGTTAAACTTGCTTTTCTTTTCACCTCGACTACACATTTAGAAAATATGCATATTTAATGGAGTACAAGTGTTGCTGTTAACTTGAATCACTTATTCTCATCTTACACTTTTCAAAAGAAAATCTATTTTTTCACTCACAAATAAGTGCTTCACTTTCATTTTACTTGTCAGTAGAGTGAATAAAGAACAACTTTTCAAGCACTTGAAGCGAATAAAAATTTTTGGGTGAGTTGTAACACACATTTGTTTTTTACATTTTCCATGCCATTATTGTTGGCTGATGACAATCAACATGCAACCAGGAGATCCAAGAGAAGTATTCCATGGCATGGTGATCATTGGTCATCAAAGAGACCAGTGACTTCACCTCAAGGTGGTTTATGCATCACATATAAAGATGTCGACGATGCCATCGATTGGGCTAAGGAGAGGTCAAGAGGATCAATTCCTCAAGAAATTCATGAATTGTCATCAGAATTTCCAAAAGCTGTTCACATCGGTGTTTCAGCAGCCATACTTGAAGAAGCTACTTACATACTGGTTTCTCGATTTAATTTAAATCGTCAATCTATTCTTTATTTGCTACCTCGTATTGACACAACTCGTACTATTGTAAGCGACATTTGTCCTACCTTTTTACTTCCGGTCAAGTGTGAATTGTCTAAATATCGCACATTAACTGGTATGTGCAACAATCTCGATTATCCTTCCTGGGGTGCAACCCGAACCGCGATGATTCGAATGATTCCTCCTGATTATTCTGATGGTAAGTAATGTTGTCTCTTGTGCTAATAGACCTTAAAATTACCTCCTACTGATCCGTTCGGGTCAAAAAACAAAGAAGAAGAAACTTTTTCCACTTGAGATGAGACTGAGAAAAGACAACCTTTAAACCACTGAAAGATGATATCAACACCACGACAAATCATCATGTTAACCTGAATTATTCACCCACAGAAAGGATCAAATGGTTGAATAGTTTTCAAGAATTATCTTCAATGATTTTCGTTGTTTGTTCTTAGTTCACTCGTGTGAAGATATTTTATTTATTTCCTTCTTCATTTTCAGCGTGTCACTTCTTTTCATCAGCAGGTCAATTTATCGATTAGCTAGCAGTTTCGCTTTCTTCTTCTTTTTCATAATTGTCACTTACATCAACACGATGAAATACATCGCACAAGCTGATGTCAATTATAAGCTTTTTAAATCCAGTCTTCTTCTTTTTATGCATTTCAGCATCAACTCTGCTCTCATATTGAAGGCAGCTCACAAATGCTTTTCTGATTGATCTTTATTCCTAGCTTGAATCAAGTTGATGACGAGTTCAAGAATTGTGAATGTTTAATTGATTCCTGTTTGATTTACTAATAACAGGCATTGCAAACCCGAGGATCGCTAATAGCGGACATCCACTACCATCACCGAGGAGGATAAGTTTCGTCCTGCATCAAGACATCACCCGCACAGATGCTCATGTTACATATTTAACTGTCGCTTTCGGACAAGCTATTGATCACGATCTTACTCTTGCTCCTATGACTCGTGATTCATATGGAAAAGAAATTGAATGTTGTGGCAAATCCATCCATGAAAGACATCCTGCTTGTTTGCCCATCGAATTACCTCGAGATGATCCATTTTTCAAATTCTTCAAACGAACTTGCATGGACTTTGTTCGAATCCTTCCATCACTCAGACCTGATTGTCCGCTTGGTCCACGTAATCCAGCCAATCAGATTTCATCTTACATCGATGGAAATTTCATTTATGGTTCGACTCAAGAAAAAGCAGATTCTTTGAGACAAAAATCAGGTGGAAGACTAAGAGTTTCAAGTTTGTGGCCTCATTTAGGATTGAAAGACTTACTTCCTATGAACACTGCTGAACCTGATCGAGGATGTCAACGAAAAGGACATCCAAGAAATCTTTATTGCTTTGATGCTGGTGACGAAAGAGTCAACGAACAGATACCACTGACAGTTATTCATACAATTTTTTTGCGTGAACACAATCGAATTGCCGACTATTTACACAATTCATATACAAACTGGAATGATGAAAAAATTTACCAAGAAACTCGATCAATCGTCATTGCTCAACTTCAGCACGTCATATTCGATGAGTGGTTACCAGTTATTCTTGGTCGTAGAGTTATGGATGAATATGGATTAAATCTCATGACTGATGGACATTATGAAGGTTACGACAAGAAAATCAATCCATCCATTCGAGTAGCCTTTCAAGCTGCTGCATTTAGATTCGGACATTCACTTATACCAGATGTTATAGAAAGGTACAACAAGTATCATGAAAAAATTGAAGCAATCAGATTATCTGCTCTACTTCGTCAACCATTTGACATTTACAAACCAGGTTCAATAGATACTTACATTATGGGTCTACTGAATCAAGAATCAGCTCGAATGGACTCGGATATGACAAGTGAAGTGACAAATCATCTTTT
Organism: Hemileia vastatrix; assembly: GCA_030280995.1. Classification (NCBI taxonomy): domain Eukaryota; kingdom Fungi; phylum Basidiomycota; class Pucciniomycetes; order Pucciniales; family Zaghouaniaceae; genus Hemileia; species Hemileia vastatrix. Next base: position 19,031 of record JASXTE010000721.1, on the reverse strand, counting down.
TGAACCTCCAGGGGTACATTTTGGTCGTGATTTAGCTGCAATCAACATTCAAAGAGGCCGAGAACTTGGTGTTCCTGGTTACAATTCATTCAGAGGATTTTGTGGACTTACTCGTGCCAAGACATTCTATGACTTAGCTGGATCATTCGACAACAGAACACTACATAGAATGCAAACACTCTATCGACACGTGGATGATATCGATTTGTTTTCTGGTGGAATTGCTGAATATCCAAATCCAGGTTCTCTCGTAGGTCCAGTATTTTCATGTATAATTGCACAACAATTTGCAAGTATACGAAAAGGAGATCGATTTTGGTATGAAAACCAGGGACAATTCACTCTTAAACAGCTAAATGAATTACGCAAAGTCAAAATGGCAAGGATGATATGTGACAATTCAGATGACGTGCATACAATACAATTGTATCCATTTTTAACTGCTGATCCTCACAACAACCCAAGAGTTCCCTGTAATGATATTCCTTGGATGGATTTATCAGTCTTTCTTCCTGAAAATCATCCACCTTCATCTTTACCCGCTTACAGCAGTGATCACTTCAATGGCAAAGCTGCTGCATCTTCTTAGTTTAAAGTTGCTCCTGTTATGAAATTTATTTATATCCGACCGAAAGATAATTGAGTGTGTCTCTCCTATTTTCACACTTGAATCTTTAAATAGTCGTTAAATAATACAAAATTCTCATTTCGATTGAACAATTCCTTGATGAGCAATCTAATTCGCTCGACGTCAATAATAAAGGCAAAGGAATCGAGAGTAATTAAATATTTGTCTGTTGAATATCTAAACGTCTATTGTTTAATGAAAATATGAAAATGGAGAAAGAAGAAAAGAAGCTGAATCTGTAGATTCCTATCAATGGATCATTTCCAATGTGGTTGAATGTGGTTGAATGGTTGGTTGATGATGAACCGGTCGTCAAACTTGAGTATGAGAAAACATTTTTCCCTCAAATTTGCATTAAAATCTACTCTTGTTGTACTTGAAACAGTGAAAAGTTAAAGAATCATTCAATGTACTAAATTTTCGAGGCAAATAGGATGATTAACAGCGATATGGAGGATGATTTACTGATGTAGACCAGTTTAACCTGAGACTTGCGACTTGAATCATCAGTTTAGTTTTACACGGTGATGCAAATTGACAAGATCTCACATCATAGCCATGCGTCCTGGGCCTCATTTATCTGTTGATCAGATTAATCATGTGTTCTTAACCGTGCTACCAGTTGAATTGAGTTATCCTACGATCAAATTGATCCAACCACTTTTTCCACAGTACGTGACAACTTTTTTCGCTGTCAATTTGTCCTCGTGACCGAAATATGTTGAATGATTTGAACGATTTGAACGATTTGAGGATCGGAATTATCTTTATTCGAACGAATGTAATATTATTCTTTATTTATTCCTTCATTTGAGGGCGATTAGATGATTTCCTTCAGTTGAGGTTGATTTTCATCTGCCGTCAACTAAAGAAAATGTCATCTTGATACTTTGATGTAAACTTCAAAATAATAAGATCATTCACAAGTTATTTGAACTGAAAAAGATCAACTTTAAAAGAGTCAAAATTGAAGGTCGCAAGGAAGGCATCAAGTGACCCGATTGGCAAGTTGAACGAGAGTTTATGAAGAAAAATCAAGACAATGGATAGAAAGAAAATGCTTTATTTGAAAAAAGTTAAGCGCATCGAACAGTTCAAATGTAATGTGAACATTGACAAACATGACGATATGGTCGGCAATGATGGGAGCAGATTTCTTCTGAGACGAATTACTTTTGTTTCGACGATAAATTTTAAACAGTTAAAAATGTTCTTATTGTTGCTATTGGTGGCTGTTGGTTCCGATCATTGGACAGTTCAAGCAGTGGAGTCAAAAGTAAAGCCTTGAAGAGAAGAAGAGAAGAAGAGACAGAGATAGAACTCGAGTGATGGCAGCGTACATCACTGTAGATGCTTTCCACTCGTCAGGAGCCATTTGAAGTAGAGAAGAAATAAATATTATTACAATTTATTGCCTGAAATCACTGGGTAATATATAGTGCAATTAATATTAGGTAATTCCGAGTCATGTAGGCAGCGCATCAGCATCAACATCAAATCTATCCCTTCCGATAACAACACCAGCAGTTGCAGGCACAAGTGGTGTTCGAACATTGAAGACGCGTGGTCGAGCACCTTCATCCAACAGGGTAGGGGTTTTCGGTAACACTAGTCCAAAAATTGTTAATTCAAAAGGACATAATGAAAATAACAACAACTCTGTGTCATCTTCTGATTTTACCTCAGCTTATCCTAATTCTAATTCTAATTCAAATTCTCACTCAAACTTTTTAAATTGACAACAGTCAGCATCAAATCCCATCTTCAATCAGGCTGTTGCAGCCAATACCAACAACCTGAGTTAAACATCCATAAATTCAACTTTATCTGTTCAAAATTGCAACCCTTCAGTATCTGCAACTATTTGCAAGGTGAACAAGACAGAAATGAATCGGAGGATTCACTTGGTCCTATTTCTCCCGCAGGATGTAGCCTCGACATGCTGAATCATGGACGTCAGTTTTACGAGCAGCCTCTGCTATTATTGTAGATAATTCCACAAATCCATCCAACAATTCAACTCGTGAGTACAATTAATGTTCTTAACCGTTTTAGAACCATTTCTAACTCTATAATTCCTTACTTTTAACAGGTAAATCAGATCTTATAGCTGACTACATTATTTCAGATTCATCTTGTCCTCAGTCTGTTGTTGAAAGGGCAGCTCAGTCGAATACTCCAATTGTTTCAAGTGAATATGTTGTTCAATGTCTTATCAATGGTGAACGATTGGCCATAGATGCTCATGAAAAATTCAGCATCAATCATCGATCAACTTCATGAGATGATTATCCAAATTATTTCTTTCCAATTTTAATTAAAACCTTTGCACTTGCTAAAATAAAATCATTGTGATAGATTTTCCCTCTCAATTGTTTATTTACAATGTTGTCAATCAAAGCGATTTTGCTAGTTATTAATTTCATGCCAGATAAAATATGCAATTGAAAAAGTACAAATGTAATGTAATTCGAGACCAGAACTTTCATGAGGTTCTTGTTTTGATAATTTGAAAGTCCTGAGTTTGTCCTTGGTTCTGACAAAAGAATCTAGACTCGAGTTCTGGTTATTTGGTGAGTTTTTAATGAGTCATTTTATTCTTTAAGATCATTCATGCGATAAATATATTGAAGATGTCACCTTCAATAAGATTGTTAATCTAACAAAAAAGTTAAGTGTTAAACTGTTAAAAATTCATTGATAACGATTAACGATGGAGTAGATACAATATTAATGTTAGTTACTCATAGCTAAAAGACTGTTAATTGCTCTGGTTTTGTTCCCTCGTTCATTTTCGAGTATGGCTGTGATGACATCAACTTCGATTGAAGGAAACATCTCATGCAATTGTTGTATGTCTTCTTGTTTAGGTGGTTCAACTGGTGGCGGTCTGCTTTGATCAACATACACATTTGGCAATGTAGAACCACGTAAAACAGGTGACAACATCGAAGCACGATCATTCAAATTGATTGGCTGAACTCCTGCCACGGGAATAACGAAACCAGTGTTCATCAGTGCACCCGAATTGGCGATTGGCTGATGAAGGATAAGAAGATAAAATTGTGAGAATCGAAGAAGTGCAGTTACTCTATCGAATATACTTACGGTAAAAGTCATGACAATTCCTATTTGGCCTTCTTTACCGTCACCTTGTTTTCCACTCAATTCGATCCACTGTTCGTATGTTTCTCCTTGAAAAACTTGCTGTGGAATGGTGTAATGAACCCAAGCTACACGTTCATCCTCAGAAAAGGCTCTCTCATCGAATATTTCGATGTGAAAGGCATTAACTCCCTTTGGAAGGAAGCAATGGAAGACCTGTAAATATTGGACAAAAAAGTTAATACATTGACTGGTAATCAGTTTATTAATTAAAACATACCTTATTCCAAACTGGATTTCTTGCCCCGTTGACAGCAGTTCTTGTTTCGTAGACCTGATGACCCAATCTAACTCTCACATACGGGTCCATTCTAGTGACACCATAATTTTTCACTAACCTCGCTTCGATTATTGTTAAATCGAGACGACCGATAATATTTGCAGGTAAGGTTGAAACCATGGGCTGCCTTACATGCATTTGACGCTGTAATGCAATGGCTGCTTGTTGGTCTGCAGCAATTTGAGCAGCTTGTTCAGCCGATGGTCTAATTCGTAAAAAGTCATCTGGTAAATCACCCAACATGGCAGTCCTTCCACTTTTAGCAAGTGATTCAGACATTCTTCCTCTTTGAGTACGACTAGCTTCGACGGATTTGGGTGATGTAGCCATTGCAACTAACAGAACCAATCTGATTGTTTACGTAATCCTGACTCTTGCTAATTTCTATTGTTATCCACACACGGCGCTCCCCAACTGTAAACAAATCACAATGACATCTATAGTAAAGATTAGTTGAATATATCATTAGTAAAAATAATAGTAAATGATACAAATAAAGTTTCTAGACAAATTGAAGGTTTGTTGTCAAAAGAACCACCTGACTTACCAGAAAATCAGCAGCAAAGAGATTCCATTTGGCTGGAGATTCTGTAGAAATTTCAATTGCACTCTTTGTTAAAATCAATTTCACACAATGTGCAATCCAATGGGGTGATGAATTGACTTGTTTACAAATTGTGCTGGGCCCACAATATCATTAAATACGCAGGTGATGAAAAGGACTCTCCCCAATTGAGCGTCCACCTGGCGAGTGTTCGTTTGCTCCCGTTCGGTGGCTCTTGCTCCGATTTTGTTGATGATCAGTTCTACCGAGTTGACACACTCGAAACCTGTCAAAAGTATTGTTTTAATGATTCGAACAAAATTAAAAGCATTATTTTAAACCTTTATCCTTTTAAAGACAAGCTCAATTTGAAAACATGTGAATACTTCACACGTGAATAGTTGTCATCACCCTTGAAGATGATGCAATTCTTTCCAATTTAGCTTGTTAGGATCTTCATTTCTATACAAACTGATCGAACGATGTGTGGAAAGAGTTTTTGCTGAATTTGCATTATTAAATAAGCTGTTAGCACTAATCATGAAAAAGATGCTTGCAATGTTATCATTTGAGGCTAATTCAATTTTTGCTTCAGACTTATTTTTCGACATCTTGTTCCTGCAATTTCATCAGATTGATAAAAAATCATCCAGATAACTAGTTTCAGGGGGTTGTAAAATCACATAGATAAAACCTCACTGTTTGTATCATTTTTCTTAAATCTGATTCGGATGTACATGTCTGATGGTCAGACGATTGAATAGAATGTTCTCGAAAAAAACTTTTCAAAAGCACATTAATGGTTATCAGCTAATTTTGCGAAGTTGATAAATTCCCAGGTAAAAGCATCTAGTTTATGCATAGTTTGAGATAAGGCTTAATTATCAACGGCCAAAACAAGGAAAAATCATCTAACGAGTTTGTCCAAAACAACACTGCAATTGACGATGGCGCTGAAGCCAACCAAAGTCAGCTGATGCAACTCGTGTTGCTGTTCTTCAATTCGGCTTCTAAAACCGTCCTCATCACCTCATAAATGTGGCGAGAGGGCAAATACTAAAATACTTCTCATGTTATAATCTAATAGGTTAATTTAACCTTTGAATTATCAATAAAGAGAAGACTTAGTACACGTGTACTTATCCATGTGTCAGAATATGCCGAGTGCCAATCGAATAAGACGTCCAAGAAATACTGGATCTACTGGTGAACCATCACCAACAACTGCTTCAGTTATCATGAGAGGCAGTCACCCCTCAAGTCGACTCATTGGTTCACTTTCTTCAAGTCCGAGTGACGTGACTAACTTTCCTCCATTGGCGGAAAGTCCACCTTTGATCCATCGAGTATCGACTGATCTACCACTTCTTCCACCAGTAACAGCGTTCGACACAAGGCCTCCCATTCCTTCAACATCCACATCATTTACCTCTAATCAAGACTTGTCCAACGGGCCTCAAAGTATTGCTTCTAATGCATTAGCTAGTCAACTGGGTAATAAGGATAAAATAGCTAAACTTTGGATTAAAACTAACTACATGATCTTGGTAGAATCACTGATTTTATTCATTTGTCAACTTTTGGAACCAGATCCAAATCGTCAAATATCGTTGTTTAATTCTTTCTGTTCTGATCTCGAAAATCGTGGTTTCCTTGGATCTTCCTACAGACTTGACTTTCTTAACCAAATGAGGAAAGACTTTGGCCTTTTGATACACAATCTCATCAGTCGTAAGATGACTGAGATAACTTCAAATACCAATTCAGTTCCAGCTCTCCAGCTGAATCCAAATGCGACTGACCATCGATCTGACATGGATCCTCTTAAAGTTGTCAATCTTCAAGACAACTTTCGATATCAGCGTAATTTCATTCAAAGAAAACAAATCAGTCAAGGTGGATTTGGTAAAGTTTACAGATCAACATATACTTTTGACAATGTTGACTATGCAGTCAAAGTTATCACTTTCACCGTGTCGAAGAAAAGTGACATTTTTAAAGTTTGGAAAGAAGTTCAAGTCTATGCAAATCTCCCATCTCATGCTAACGTTGTTGGATACAAGACTGCTTGGTTGCAGATTGAAACTGCACCTGATTTAGAATCGATGGAATTGTCTAAAATCCCTTCATTCGATTGTAAAGCAGAGAAGAAAGATGAAACAAGTCACAAATCCCAATTTCTTTCTCCATCTTCAGCAGTTCAAGTTTCAAGCGATGAGTCCAGTAGCACAAGTGTTAAAACACAAAATGTCAGCTCAACTTCTGAAGAGAACTCTTTATTTCATACCAAAAATCGACAACTTGAGTCTTCATCTCGATCTGAAGATGTTATTTTCCTGGCTCCTGATTCTTCAACTGATTCTCCCCGAGTTAAAATCACCGAATTACCCGAATCACCGGTCACAGATACTTTCATGTCGGCAACTTGTACAACAGTATTCAAGGAAACTGTCCAATCGGTAACATCTGAAGTAAATGGTACCCACGATGTACTAGGAACATCTGCCAGAACAACATTTGCACACAACAGTCAAGCATTCAATACCAAACAGATGAGGGAAAATCTTTATCGCGTGGTCGATGGTGTCGAAGGTGCCCGACCTCACAAAATGATTCAAGAAGGACCAATAATCAAATTGTTCATTCAAATGGAACTTTGCAAAACTGAAAATCTAAAGATGTGGATCAAAAAACGCAACAAACGTATTTTTTCCTCGAAAGCATGCGTTTGTTCGAATATCCTACCTTACGATGAATATGTCGCAGCAATTGATTTTTTCAAACAAATCGTAACAGGTGTTGAATTTTTGCATTTTAATCATTTGATCCATCGAGATCTCAAACCTCAAAATATCCTATTTGACTTATCCAGTGGGTCCATTTTGAAAATTGGTGATTTCGGTTTAGCTACGCTAAATGCAAAGACTGTTCACATTCGTGATTCATCTCATGATGAAGATGGTGCCTGTGATCATGGTTGTCAAGGTGATAATTTGATTTCTGGTGTTTCATTCAACTTGCAAAAACTTGGTAATAACTGCAAACACACTGCCGGTTTGGGTACAACAATTTATGCTTCACCTGAACAAAAAAATACCAATAATTACGACAGTAAATCTGATATGTATTCACTTGGTATCATTCTATTGGAATTGGTTTGTCCATTTAACACAGACATGGAAAAAGCAAGAGCATTTGAAGCTCTTAAAAATGACAGAGTTGTTCCCGAATCTTTGAGGAATTCTTATTCAATTGCTTCGAATCTAGTTTTGGCTCTAACTTCAATCAATCCATCAGAAAGACCTAGTGCTACTGAATTGTTGAGGTCTAGTGAAATATTTCCCAAATCTGAACAACAAATCTTTCATCTGAAAAAACAACTTCATGCTGCTCAAGTTGAAATTCGTAATCTTTCATCACAAAATCAAGAATTAAAAGCGACAATTGAAGAACTAAACCGTAAATTACGTTTAGTATCACAGAATCGATTGAGTGACTAAATTAATGTCAAATTCATCAAATATCGACAAGCTCAACAAGTCTTCAGTCGATGTGCGAACACTTTTCATGTCCAAAATTCTCTCATTTAGTTATAACGAATAAATTACAGTTGTTATTGTGATCAATTCTCCTTGAAAATTAATCCTCATTTCCTCTTATTCGATATTTTCATTCAAGATGTCTTAACCAGAAAGTCGTTTTGTTTGTCTTGAAGTTTTCAAGAATCATGCACAATGTTTTCTCATTGTGATGTTTCAGGCGAATCTGTCAAAAGCATGCTTTATTTTTTTTTTAAATAGTTATCAATTAGTAATCAAATAACTGATTGCTGATGATATGATGTGTCATGTGGTGAATTAGTCATTACACAATTTCAAAGTCACCCGAAAACTTCCAAATTTCCCAAAAGCTCTCTTGCAAGAGTCACCTGGTGGCTTGGTTTTCATCCAATAACAAGTCACTTTGTTTCATTTGTTTTCCTCGGAACTCGCTTCAGTTCCTCTTCAAAATCTGTACATCAGCTGACTCCCGTACTCATGGCCAATCGAGGAACTCGTGCTACTGATCAAAGAAAAATATCATCAGATTTACTCACTCTAACCTATGGATCACTTGTTTCTCAACTTTTAAAAGATTATGAAAATGCAGAAGATGTCAACAAACAGCTTGATCGAATTGGTTACAACATGGGTTTGCGGTTGATTGAAGACTTTTTAGCAAAAACATCTACTCCACGATGTCATGATTTACGTGATGTTGCAGATAAATTACAGGCTGCTTTTCGTATGTATCTTGGAATTACTCCTCATATATCCAATTGGTCAGCTGCCAATGACGAATTTTCATTGATTTTGGATGCTAATCCATTGACTGAATATGTTGAACTGCCTGATTCTTTTTTAAATCTCCGATATTGTAACTTATATGCCGGTGCAATTAGAGGTGCTCTAGAAATGGTTCAAATCGAAGTAAACACCTGGTTTGTTCAAGACTATCTAAAAGGTGATCCAACAACAGAACTAAGAATACGTTTTGTTCGACGTCTTGAAGATGCACTTCCGGCTGGTGATCAATAAGGCTGACATGTAAAGACTGAATAAGTTAACGAAACAACTAAATACTCTTATTCGTCGATCATCGATTCAATACTTGTTACTCTTCAATGTTTATCGATATCCAGAATTGCATATTCCACCAATACAAGATAATGGCATCATGTCAAGATGTCATTTAATAAATTACAGAAAATGTCATTGCTTCTAAACTTGTTGTAAGTCAGTTGTTATCATAGACAAAGAACAATCAATTCACAGTCAATTGGCGGGGAAAAAATTTGTAACTTTATTTCAATAGATTGTGTAGAAAAGAATGACCAATCTACCCTACTAATAATTTGAAAGACTGAAAGTCAGCTGACTTATGTGTACAAAAAGAAAAAATCAGGCAGCAATTGCCAGCACTCAAGTTGAAATTCACTGTTTGACTAAAGATCCAAAGTCGAATTAGACAACAGTAAGATGGGACAGATGAGCAAATTGAACACTATTCCTTTGAGGTGTTGAACAATATGAGGAAATGTGAAATGAAAGTAGTAACAAATCACTGTTTGTTATCTGTATTTGTCATGAATTACATTACAGTCTAATCGACCATATGAGAAGACAAGTAGTGAAGTTAAGACATGAAGACACACAAGACGCAAAACATAAAGACAAGGTGAATGAAATACCAAATAATCGTGTGAATTATTCTTGTGTTTCTAATTTGACTTTGTATATGCACTTGAAGTCACTCATGCCAACAGGCATAAAGCTAATACCGTCTTTTCTGATTCTGACACGTAATTTGACTGAATCAAATGCAGTTCCAGCAGTCAAAGGTGAATGAATACAACTTGATGAATAAGAAGAGGAAGAAGAAGAGCAGGAAGAAGCAAAAGAAGATGAAGATGAAGATGCATTTGTCGAAGAAGAAGAGGAAGAAGAAGTCGAAGATCCAGTTGATGCTGATGAAGTACCAGATGGATTACTATTGAGTGACAGGTTAGAATTAGATTGTAAGCTCATTTCTACCTCAATTCCTTTGTATGAAAGTGTTAGTAGTAAAACAGGCGGTGAAGTAGGTTTCATCACTCGTGAGTTAGAACAATTAGATGAACAAACTGATGACGATTCAACTATTGCAAGAGATGATCTTGAAGAAGAACCATCTAAATTATTTGCACTTGATGATGCTAAATTTTCTCCTGAGCATTGATTTTCACATTTAAATTCATCACCATTACGCGTTGAAAGATCACTTGAAAGGGTTAAATTACTATTGCTATCTTGACCTTGTGAACAAACAACAGGGACAATGGTATAAACTGCATCATGTATGAGTGATGATTGGCTGACTTGTGGATTAGAAACAATTCTCTGTTCGTTATTATCAACAGAACCATTTTGTCCATCCTCACTAGGTGAAGAGATTTCTGGTTCATTGATGAAACATCCAGATATCAAATCAAATTTGAGAGGTGATTCAATAGACGTCATATCGAAGTGAGATGAAGTCGAGGAAGAAAAGTTTGTTGTTGAGTTTATTTCTCCATTATCTTCGTTGCCAGTGCCAAAGTTACACGAATGTTGACCGAAAGGACAATTGTTATAATTAACACCACTTGTTGGTGGTGCAAAAGCAATTACTTCGTAACTAGACGGATCAAGACAACCAATTTTTAAATGATGTCCATAAAATGGTGAACACAAATCATTTAGATTCAAATAGAAAGGAGCGATGGCATGAGAATTTTTAATTTTACCGGTTATAATAATTTCATCAGTAGGTGTGCATTGATAAATGACAGATTGTGATTGAGGTGCTGTCAAAAGTAGTGTATCAGCTCCAAGTACATGAGATGTCCATTCAGATGAAATGGGAAACGAATCAAGATCTCTTTTACCGGTAGATTCATTGATGTTCATTCTGTTACCTCGACCACCAGGTAAATTGGATAATTCTGAAGTTGGCATGACGATGTTCTTACAACCGTTGTTGACATTACAACAGATGGAAACAATCGATCCACCAGATGATGATACTGCAAATGAAAATTTAGTCGGTCCATTGGTAAAGGTAAATCTTCTCTGTATACCATTTCGCGAATTGGGAACATTGAGAATAGTTTCTTCTTCGATGGTAATAAGTTCACTACGATGTAACATTTTCTTCAGATTTATTTGATAGAATTTTCAAGTTTTATGATGACGAATCAACAATATCTAAATATTTGAAATATCTAAATATTATATCTTGAATTATTCAACGGTATTCAATATTTCCAGGTGAAAATAGAGACACTATTGACAAATGGTGAAGTAACACGGTTTTTCCATGGCTGGGAAAGATGAAAAGAACTGGTTAGAACAACGAACGTCAAGTCAAACTGAACGGACACGGAATGAGAGAAAAGGGCAAAATGAAAGAGCAAAGAAATCTTTGCAACTTTCAGTCAAGTCGAAATCACATTTGAACTGGTTGCGTGTAAGACAGGTGTTGAACTGTTCTCTTCTCTAGTGGCTGATCCTTTTTCATTGACCAATAGAAGTGAACATCCGTTTTGCCGTTTTATTTTTCCTCTCTCACTACGAGTACTCTTCTTTGTCATTCTTACTTTTTCCCCTCAACTGGTACGAAGGGATTTTTCCACAGTTTTGGGCTTGTGGTGACGAGTGTTCATTGTGACAGTTCATTGTGCAATGTAGAGCAACAATGGGCAAGAAAAGCCAAGAAAAGGAAGGGAGGAGAGTGCTAAAGGAATAAAGAAGAATATTTTCTTAGCTCGGTTCTTGTCCCTCGACAATTGTTCACCCTGTGTGCCCTTGAAGTAAAGGAAAAACATGGACCAAGACGAGCAAAGAGAAAAAGAAAAAAGGGAAAGATGAAGAGACGGCAAAGAAAAGATGTCAATGGTCACCCCAAAGAGGAAGTAGAAGGGAGGTGAAAAACTTTCCTTCGATGTTTTACTTCTTCCCTAGCAAAACGAGAAAGTACCGAACTTGAACATTAAACGGGGTGAAGACGGTAAAACTTTCGACTCCACTAGAGAACAAACAACAAGGGAAAAGAGGAAAAAAAGCTTCTTCCTGTTTCACTTCTTACCTCACCTACCTAACTTGATGATCCGTGCGAACGGAAACGGCACCACAGGACTAAAGGACTACAGAACTAGAGAACTGCGGGACCCAACCCGGACGGCGAGTAAAGAACAGCCACTTGGCCAACGCAGGACACTATTCTTACTCTGCTCAATTTTTTTGGTCCTTTCACCATGTAAACAACCAACAACCAGCGACTCTCAACGTCGCTTCATTTCGTCATCAACTTCAGGTCCAATTGATGTGGTGCCATCTTACATTTTACCAAAATCTACTGTTAGCCTTTACTTGCATTTGTCTAAAATGAAAAAATCTACCGTCTAATTGTATGAAAAAAATATCTACTTGCTTATAATAGTGATTAAATTTACACATCAAAATCAGAACCACTGAAGTTTGAAAAAACAAGGGAAAAAAAGGAAAAAAAGGAAAAAAAGGAGTCTAGGACACCGAGTGTTCCCAGGCGGTCTCCCATCCAAGTACTGACTCGGCTCGAGTGAGCTTAACTTCGGGGATCGGACGAGACCCGGTGTTTCCTCACTGATTTGATCCTAGACGAGAGTAAGCTGTTGTCTAGTCAATATAAACCATGAACTCTCATCATCAAATCTTACTGATCATCCTTTCAAATGTTTATTTAGTCACAATTCACAAAATCAGACAGGAACCTCAGTGAATGTTACTAACTATATTTTATTATTTTCAAAAACTGACAATTAATCAAGAGTTACGGTTGCTCCGTGTTTTTCTAGTAGTTCTTTGATTTTGTTAGCTTCGTCTTTGCTCACATCAGCTTTAATGATTTGAGGCAATGATTCGACAAACTTTTTGGCCTGTATAGATAAAAAAAATTAAATTAAAAAATTGCATGAAATTAGTGTGATTATACATACCTGAACCAAGTTGAGCCCTTCAACAAGTCCCTTGACTTCTTTGATGACGGCAACTTTTTTGGAGTCATCTAATTTTGTCAATTTGACGGTAAAGGTAGATTTGACAGCTTGAGTTGATTCTTTGACATCGTCCTCGACTGCAGCAGGTGCAGCAGCGACTGAACCACCAGCCACGGCCATTGGCATGGCTTCGATTTTTAATGTTTTCTGCAAAGATAAAGAAGATGAAATAAATAACAATAATTCCTCGTCGGGGGAGAAGGACAGGAGAATTTCTTACTTTCAGACATTCATTAAGATCAACTACTTCAAGTAAATTAAGTTGAGCAATTTGATCAACCAAAGATTTAATTTTCGGTGAAAAAACACGTGCATCGTTAGAACCAGGAGGAATTGATAGTTCCTGACTAGCAGCTGCTTCTGCAGCAGTTGAATTTAATCTATATACTGATAAACGGCATATGGTTCTTGGGATAAGTTGTAAGCGATTCATTTTGATGGATCAGGAAGAAGCAGTTTATTTTGCACAGTTAGTTCATTTTGAGTCGAAAACTCAACAAAAATCGTCCCAGATTCACAGCTGACTTTGAACGCCAGTGATGGCGCTGGTGTATTTGTAGTTTATTCGTGACTGTACATTGATCCACTCGTTTCAACACCACAAATTTGTTTTCCCATCATTTGATTCAACATGGCAACATCCGATTCGTCTTCTACAGTACCTAGACGAGATGAAATTAAAGATGTAAGTTAAAATAGGATGACTTTTCATACAAAATCTGATGAATGTTGTTGCTCACTATTATCATTTTTTCTTGTGCATTTTCAGAGTCTCTCTGCTAAGGTTAATGAAATTCTGAAAAAACCAGTCAATCCAATTGCTAAACCCTCTCCTGAAGATCTCAAAGATTCTCAAAAAATGCTCAAGCATACACTTGAGGTAATCAAGGCAATCAAAGAAGGATACATACGCAAGCAAAAGACAGCTGCCATTGTTATTGACAAGGTTTATGAAGCGTTGGATAAAATGAAACAAGAACAATTGCAACAATTGGACAATATACTACAGGAAAAAGAAGAAATTATTAAGAATCTTTCTCGAATCTTACTCAAATACGACGAAGCTGTAGACAAACAAACGACCTTGTCAACGCGTATTGATTCACTTTCTTCGTCTGTTGTCCCAAGACTTGGTTTGACTCAAGCTGAAACATCAATGAAGAATAAATTATTGGATATTCAGTCAAATTCTCAAAAATACAAAGATTCTCTCCATCAATTGCAAGCTAGACATGAGTATGTTTCAAGTAAAGTAAAACCAGTCTTGGTTGTTAGGCAGCAAGTTAATTATGATGAGTCTTACATACAAAATATATCCAATATTCTTGACAAGCAATCTGAATCCATTTTTGATTTGGTACAAAAAGTTAACAAAATCAAATTGGATATGAAAAAGCAAACTTTCGATGCAAGTAGCACAGAAAAAGGTAACATTGGTTGACAATATTTTATTGCCTTACGACTTACGATGACAATTCACTGCCAATAAACATTTGTAAAATTTTCAATAAAAAAACTCTATTCTTGATTTATTATCTACACAAGAGATACCGACCAACGGGTTTGAGTAACAAACGAATGGTAGATCCAGCATTTATTCTAGCATGCTCGACTGTTGCCTCATCAATTAATATTCTACCAGCAATCAGTCTTTGGACCAGGATTTGTCGGGCTATCGGTGTGCCTACACAAATGACACGGGCCAACGGCTTTAACTTCCAAACGGACGACAGACCCACCAGTTATTCTAGATTCAGCGACTGTTGCATCATCGTCTAATATTTTACCAGCATAGATCAATCTTTGTCTACGTATCGGTATGCCTCGCGTTTTTTCCGAATTCATGCTTTATACGCCACACTTTATCGGTCGGATAAAGCCGAATTTCAAATTTTCCATCAGGCTGAATTTCTTCATATTTATTAGTTTGGACTGTAATCGGTATCTTCGGACTACTATTGAGTAAAAGTTGCAAATGAATGACAGATCCATCAGTTATTTCATAATCAGCGAATTTTTCTTCATCATCTAAAATTTGGCAAAGATCAACATTTGTTGATGTGTTGGTATGTTTTCTTTTTCTTCTACTTGATACTTCATGCGTTCCACCTCGTCTGCCGGATAGAGCAGAACTTCGACTTTTTTACCAGCCAAAGTTTCGACTGCAATCAACATGATTGACAAAATAGCTTAAAAAAGAAGAAAAATTGAACCACACAAAAAATTTGTCACGAAAACAAATAGAGAAAGAATACAGATTGAAGAGAAATCAAAGGAGAGAAAGATAGAGAGGCCTGATGAAAACCACGTGCAATGAGTTCGAATGACACTTTTTTTTGCCATTGGAGGTGATTGAAGCAAAGAGTCAAGATGCCACCTTGTGAAGTAGTATGTAAGCAAGTATCATCTGTTAAACCGGCAATCTGAATCCATTTTCGATTTGGTACAAAAAGTCAACAAAATCAGATTGGATATGAAAAAGCAAACTTTCGATGCAAATAGCACAGATAAAGGTAACATTGGTTGAGAGTATTTTATTGCCTTACAACTTACGATTACAATTAATTGTCAATGAACATTTGTAACATTTTCAATAAAAAAAACTCTATTCTTAATTCACAATCTATTACACGAACGACACGGACGGCCATGTAGAAGATGCAATTGAAGGACAGATCCATCAGTTATTTTAGATTCTTCGACTGTTACATCATCATCTAAAATTCTATTGGAAAAGACCAGTTTTTGTTGATGTGGGTGTATGCCTTCTTGGCAGGTTGAAGATAAATCAAAGGAGAGAAGGTGTAGATGGGAAGGTTTAATGGCTGTTGAGTCATTGATATTAGATACAACTAATTTCAGAGGTATTTCAGAAGCATTATAATTTCCAATGATTTCAAATTAATTTCTTATGCTGACTTGAGCGATTAGAAATTCTCAAGCATCGATGATGAATGCAAAAAAAAAATGTTCCTTTAGAATATGTAAATATGAATCCTTAAAAACTTATATTATTACAACCACGCCATCCGATAATTGGCTAGAAATAACAGCCGATAGATCAATCTTTTTAGGCCTTTGTGGTGTTATGAGGCCAATATATTCATTTTTCCAATATTTAATTGAAGTTTTTACCACTATTTCGTTTTGGTGTGGTATTTCTTTTATTGGACTTCCTGGTTCCATTTGGACAATCGCTTGCACATCATCATCGATTCGTGATATTTACAAACGTGTAAATATCTCTCTTACATCTCAGAGCGATCGGAGTTGAGCGATCGATTTGGTTGTATTTTCGTTATCCAACTAGGATAAATACAAAAATCGACTGGCAAAAAGAGACCAGCAACTACACCTTCACGCGGTGTCTCAATCCAGATGAGATTTTTTCCAACAAACGGAATCGCAGAATTCCTTTCGCATTCACAAAGTCAAGATGAAATGATGACCGAATGTTCGTTCAAGAGTGTTGTGATTTTTGTGTTTCTCGGAAAAAATCTCAGCTGGATTGAGACGATACGTGAACATTACTTGCTGGTATCTTTTTGCTAGTCCATTGCTGTATTAATCCTAGTGGGATACCAGATCGAGGGGTAACTCCAAACACTAAGACCCAAGAAAAAGGACCAATCTGGTGCATATTTTTGCTGTTACTTTGATTTTCTTAAATCCGATAATGATTCGTTGGAAATTAGTTGTCTGTTAGATCGATGACTCAATTCCGATCGCTCTGAGATGTAAGATATTTTCAAGTTTGTAAATATCACGAATCGATGATGATGTGCAAGCGATTGTCCAAATAGAACAAGGAAGTCCAATCAAAGAAATACCACACCAAAACGAAATAGTGGTAAAAACTTCAATTAAATATTGGAAAAATGAATATATTGGCCTCATAACACCACAAAGGCCTAAAAAGATTGATCTATCGGCTGTTATTTCTAGCCAATTATCGGATGGCGTGGTTGTAATAATATAAGTTTTTAAGGATTCATATTTACATATTCTAAAGGAACATTTTTTCGAATTCATGATCGATTCTTGAGAATTTGTCATCGATCAAGTGAGCATCAGAAATGAGTTCTGAATATAGTTGTCTTCAAGATCCATGACTCAACATCGCTTCGAGATCGTAGGATATTCACTAGATTGTAAATCTGACGAATCAATGATGATATGCGATTATTGTTCAAATTAAACCAGGGAGTGCCATCAAAGAAATGTCACATCAGAACTAAATGCTGATAAAAGTTTTAGACGAGATGAAACAAAGTATAGTGTGTTTTCGATGTGGTGTCGTTTTTGGAATATTGATGCATCTGTTCGAAGCAGAGAAAGATGCAGAGAATTTGGAAAATTAGTTTATATCACTTTGATGATGTGTTTCGAAAAGGTTCATGTCAGGAATGGAAGCAGTTTTTCACAGGTAAAATACTTTCATCGACAGCAACAGCAACAACAATATTTCCAATGGCAACGAGATACAATGCAATTTTTGTAAAAGTGTCAAACAAAGAATCAAATTGCTGGCCTGAATGATTTATTTGACATTGGGCTGGACATCAGACGAATTTCACACCCATAGTTGTAGAGTCAACTCAGCCTTATCATTTCTTTATACTTTGTTGATCGACAGGTCAATTTTCTTCCCTCGAAGCTTCGTGCTTTGTTCGATTCAATTCAATTCGATTCAATTTCTTTGCTGTTTATTTGTTATGTTGAGTGAAAATACAAACAAACATAGATCTTTTGTTGGGGTCACGAATTTCAACACTATTTTCCCCAGGATGGCAACTTTACAAACAAACGTCACGACAAGTGTAATAAGTTTTAATGAACTTTTCACAAAGTTGCTTGATTGTTAACATAGATCACGATCCATGTTTTATCACTTGTGGTTAAATTTAATCATGATGGAAGCGACAAAATGACCCTGACAATAGCAGGTGAGACAACCAACTCGACCATAAGAGTAGGTGAATTTTGTCCTACTGTTCTGAATGAAAGTGAATTAATTCTTAGACACTTGACACAAAGAAAAAAGTACGGAACAAACGCGAATAGACGTTTCCTAATTCACTCAATTACTACTTTTATAACACAGTCCTCTTTTTGCATGCACAGCCAAAGGTAAACATTTTTTTCAGATGGTAGTGTATCATTATCGAAAGGGCGAATCGAGGACAAATAGATTGTTGCTACCATAACATTAGATTCGAAGCACTCTTTATTCTGTCCACTCAAGGTGTCAAATGTTTACCTCCATTGAATTTTGTTGATCCACCTTCAGAGTAACTTTCACTGAATAATTTCTGCAAACTTTGACCTTAGTCGCTAAAATAAGGTGGAGAAATTTGAGGAATCGATTGTCGAATTTAAAGCTTCTTCGACTGTTACATCATCATCTAAAATTCTATTAGAAAAGACCAATTTTTGTTATGTTGGCAAGTTGAACAAGCGTTCATGAAGAAAAATCAAGACAATGGATAGAAAGAAAATGCTTTATTTGAAAAAAGTTAAGCGCATCGAACAGTTCAAATGTAATGTGAACATTGACAAACATGACGATATGGTCGGCAATGATGGGAGCAGATTTCTTCTGAGACGAATTACTTTTGTTTCGACGATAAATTTTAAACAGTTAAAAATGTTCTTATTGTTGCTATTGGTGGCTGTTGGTTCCGATCATTGGACAGTTCAAGCAGTGGAGTCAAAAGTAAAGCCTTGAAGAGAAGAAGAGAAGAAGAGACAGAGATAGAACTCGAGTGATGGCAGCGTACATCACTGTAGATGCTTTCCACTCGTCAGGAGCCATTTGAAG
>JASXTE010000715.1:0-27867 GCA_030280995.1 Hemileia vastatrix | reverse complement strand
TCATTTTTTTTAGGCATTTTGTATATACTATATGAGATAAAGGTTATAAAAAGCAGGGTTGTAACCATTATTATATATAATAATAATAAAAACCGGTTTTTATTTTGATAAACCCTTAGACTTATCAAAACGTATTTATTTTATAACTTACATGATACCGCACATCACATTGATCTGTTTATCCACATCAACTACTTTTGATAAGCTATTATAGTGTCATTAGACTACCCCCCCCCCCTCTTTTATCTATATATCCTACTCAATTCAATGTGCAAAGGCCTTGGGTATATGGCTACACCTTATATTAAAATATATGCTGGTATTGCATTGAATAGGATAAAAAAGTGGGAGTACTAGGTAAACTAATCGTTCAAAATGATATTGCATTAAAAACATTTTCATTTCGATATATCGAGAAAGGGTGATTGTACCGCATAGTGGCATAATAATAGTAAAGGCTGTTATTAACTATTTTATATTATTATATATAATATATAGTAAAACATATTAGTAACAGTTTTACCATTGCTTAAAATAAGGTTGCAATATGGAAATACGTCTGATTGTTATCTGTAATAAAACTCTGTATATCCATCATCATCCAAGTGATATCTATATAGAAGGTGAAGGTGGTAACACCTTACTCCGACAGGATAGGAGGATTTTAAAGGAATAATGTCTGTGCGATATATAGTATAGGTGGCCTTATAGGAGTTGGCGGCACAGCACCTTTTATTTCCTCATCGAATTTTTCGATTTTTTTTTAGAGACTGAGTCTAATAATTGTCATATGAAAACTTACCCCTCTTATATAAGATAATCACTATGGTCACGGCAGCTGCTGCATATAGGATGGCATGACATCGTTAAAGCTACAAAACAAACACAAAATGTGAGCTGAGCTACGATATGGCACACAAATGCGTGGGTACTTCACGATTTATACAAGGTTTTTATTGTTCACGGCCTTCGTGGTATAAAATCATATTTACTGTACATACATATATAGGTTAAGCTTAAAACACATACTCTCGTGTCTATGGCATGGCATACCTCGAGAGGTCAATATAGCTCTATAAGGTAAATAATAATAATATATATACTTAGCTTTCGTGACATTTATCTGATTATTATAACAAAATGTGCGAACACTAGCCTAACTTAACCCTCTTTAAACGTAGAGTAGAAAGGGAGGCAACTACCACTCTTCTCTTTATCTCATCCTTACCATGCGGAGGAGGGATGCTATAGGAGTTGAAGGATGAGTGTGGTGAATTAACGATGGGCCCATTATATACTCCTCTTATGGTTTATTTTATCTTTTTATTTACATCCCATCTCATTTATAAAATAATCATTATTTTAAGAGGTGGAATGTTGAGGCTGGGATGAGAGCTTAATGACTGACGGGATATATACAGGACAAGACCCAAAGTATCTAGACACATCTCAATATTATTGACATGAGGGGATATTTATAAATATCTTTTTTATATCTTATAGTGTCGTAATGTTACTCTTAGTGAAGGTCTATAGCGTCCTTAATATAAATACATACCAGAATTGTAAAAACATAAGCTTGAATGAATGACACAGCCATTTCTAGCCCAACAATTATAAGGAATAGTGTTATAGGAATTAGAGTACAAACAAACATAATTGCACCTGATGTCATACCTGCATATATGAACCCACTTAGAATTAGCATTAGACAGTGACCTGACACGACGTTCGCAAACAGACGAACCCCTAGTGAAACGGCTCGGGCCATGTAGGAAATCAGTTCAATTATTACGAGAACTGGCACTAGTATGAGTGGTGTTCCTGCGGGAACAAAATAACTCATAAAATGAAGTCTATGTTTATCAATCGATAGTACTGTTACCCCTAGTCAAATCATCACGGATATACCTAGCGACACTACTGCACTAGTTGATACTGTAAATGAATAAGGTACGTTTCCAATTAGATTGATAGTTAGAATAAATGTAAATAGCGCATAAATAAAAGGTATATAAATCTCATTTCTTGAACCTATTTGCTCTCGTACTATAGTATTAATCGTAGCATAAATTGACTCCATAAATAGACTAAACCTATTACTAATTATTCTCTGAGACTTTGCAAAACCTATCATGTGAAGAACCATTAGTATCATGACTGACATTATAGTATAAAAACCTATATTTGTTATAGATATATTTAGTCCTACTATAGGAATTTGAATACTTATTAGACTCTGTACTTCGAATTGCTCTAGTGGGCTATAGGCTCAAATAATTGTCATTTTATTTCATTGTGAGTTGTTTGATTTCTCTCTTTATAAATCATAGTTCCCTTCTAAACTGATCGGATCGTTCTGCTTAAATTATATCTATCTTATCACTCTCCACAACTCTATACTATATTATCTTATAAGATTTATTATTTAATTTAATTAAACATACTTTTACTATTTTACCTAACTTTATTACCTGTTATCTTCCCTCTCTACTACAGAGAGAAACTGCCTGATAGTTTTAGTCTTCGTATTATTATTATTATAATAATAAGATGATAAAACACGATCACCCCATTAACTAAAAATATTTTCATCCGAAGTTACGTTACTTACGTCACACATGGCTACTTACAGAAGGCACTTATTAATATAATCTTATCTTAAGCAGAAGCCTACGATATATAGAGGATATTGTTTAAAAATGTTTGGTTTATCGAAGGGAGTTAGGATGATACTTAAATCATCTCTAGAGCATACTTTTTTCTATGTTTCCTATTATTTATCGTATTATAGAACTACATGTCGTTTCGTTTCCTATTAAATATTCATAGGATCTTATAGGATTTTATTTTTACTACCCGCCACCGTGCGCTCACGTAAACCCTCTTCCTCTATCTATTTCAATTTTTAAAAATTAAACGGATTGAATAGGATTACATTACATGGGTTCTATAGTATTGTTTATCTCATAGAGATGAGATTGTATTCAAATCCTATAGATCTGTTCGGATTTTATTCTTGGAATCCGAGACCCCACCCCAGATTAAAATTAAAGTTAAATATAATATGCTGCTATATTATTATTATATTTATCGCAGTATATGCTTTAGTGTACTATTTATTGACTTTATAAAGTCTACATCCTTATTTATTAACATTATCACACCCGTCGCCCTTTACTTATCTCTTCGCCCTCCACATACCTCCTTTTTCAACAAAAATCAGGTTTAGCCAGCCCAGTTTTATATGAATATATCATCATTTTTATATATTTAAAATATAAATGTTTTTATTTACCCTCCCCCCCCCCCCATCCATATCACTTTATCCGCATGATATTATCATATTATCACTACATAATATGCTAGGCCTATTATAGGCATCATATAATGATATATAGCATATTTATACCTAAAATATGATGTTTGTTATATAATATAACAAACATATGGTATGGCGCTCGATGGAATGATTTTTTTAGTTTTAAAAACCTCAACATATCACTCATTGACTCATATACTCTCAGGCCTAAACGAAACAATAGCAACCCTATTAAAAGGACTTTAAAAACAGGCACATGCAAAGGATGAAAAAGGTGATGCGCAGCGCAATAAAATTTTTTTTACTTGAGGGTTCAGACTATCAAAGCAGGGTGCGTTAATCGAAAGGACTCATTTAATTCTATATTGGTGCGAAAAGGGTAAATAATGAGGCTCGCTCCGCTCCATCGAAAGCTGGGACGTGAGAGCCTCCGAGGAGTAGCTACGAAACACCCCCCCCATCACTTCCCCTCCTGCCATACTATGCTATACAATAGCTGTACCTTGCTATGCTATACCATGCTATTTATAAGGGGGATCGGATCTATTACATTTTTGTAATATATACTCGAACTGTTTGAAGTTGTACATGTACAGGAAGAATATATATTGAGTAAATATATGTAATAAATAGTAGTGCTATAAAAGGTAGAGTAGTAAATATTACCATAGATCAGATGACTCCAACCCTTAGGGTGACAAGACCTCTCTCAGAACCGTACGTGAAGCTTTCACTTCATACGGCTCGCACCAATTCTAAATACTTTATATTATGATATGAGCCTAATTAGCATTATTGCGTTTTTGCACTGTCTATGATGCTCAATATGACAAGTTCTACATAGCGTAATCTGTTTCCGATTTATTATCTTTTCGTCATATAATCCTTTTGAATATGTTGACTAGACTTCTTGATTTATCTCACATGATGTATCTCTACATCTTGAGTAGATTGACAGATGGTACAGGGTCTATTTATTACCGAAATGATCTTCAGATTGCTCGCTCTTCATAGTTTTTTCAGTTTAGTGAAAGGATTTGTAGGATTGACAAGGAAGGTCTTCTTGTTCTTCAGTTTTACATCCGGTATTTGCGCAACCCTTTTATTATCTATCCTTACACTAATGTTCTTTCCTTCTATATTTATTGAATACTTTTTCATTGTCTTAAGCTTTAGCTTTGCTGCTAGAGTTCGGACACATGAATACTTAAGAATGTAACTAAACCTACCTAGTGTTCATAAGTTATTATTAAGGAATAATAGTTAGCGTAACTATTTCATAAAGTTCGATAATGATGAATGATTTAATGTACTTCAAAATGAATCATTCTACCTCACCGAGTAGGTCTTCCTCCTGACTAACAAATACCTCTTATCTCTAGCCGCTGAACAAGCTTATCAAACGGAGTTAGCATTTGAGGTCTCGTAGTTGTTCTCGCTGCTTTATACACTATAGATCCTTTAGGATTTGTTCTATAAGGTTTTAGTTAATTAGGGGTGATTCTTATGTATGTTCCAATTAAATATGCCACCTGTTCTTTCCTTGCATTTAAATCTTAGTCTTATCCTGCTAAAGTGATAGCTTTATCTCATTTTCAAGAATAAGTCGAAGCTTCGACTTAAGTTCTCTTCAATATTATTTACTACCGATAATTTAAATTAGGAAATAATCAGCATATATTACTCAGAATTTTTTTTTATTTTCCATCATCAGCTATAGTACATTGTACGTGACGTGCATAAATTTCCGCTATTCAAGCTTCTCTTCTGAGTTTACTTCAAAGAGGGTTTACACGTCTTCTCTACCCCCACCCCCCCCCTTATTTAAATAATATACGTATTTATTCATTCATCGATCGAATTTGTCTATGTAGATATTACAAAGTAGAGGGCTAATAACTGAACTGAACCTTTAGGAGTTCCTAGTTCTGTTTCGAAGTCATTGTGTTGGAATAAAGATTCTGCTTTAAAGGCTTTCAGCAGAATATCGGCATCTATAAAACCTTTATCCGGAACTCTTTCCTGTACAGCCTCTATCAGAGAGTGTATGATCGAAGGAATCAAAACACAATATCCCCCCTTCAACAAATCTTATTCAGAAACATTTGTGAAAGTTTTACGGATTTCCTTGAGAGCAGCCAAGCCGTGTTGCATCATTCCCCTAGTCTGAATCCATGAGAATGTACATAAAAATCAAAAATTGCTTCTAAAACTAGAAGTATAGCCACCTTGTACGATGCTTGTATATAGTCCTATAAATACCTATATATTTTGTTCCTCCATTAGGTTTAGGAATCTCTATTCTTTGACTAGGTCTAAATAGGAATGTACCGGACCCAATCTCTCTTTCAAGTTTATAAATACTTATATCGATTCCATCAAGTGTCTCAAGATCAGTTCCAGGAGTTATGTTTCCTAAAAAGGGTTTTGTTTACTCTTGAGATTAGTATAAGCAGCTAGTTGTACCTCTTTATTTTATTGGCTACTAGTTTGATTAGGTTCATTTTTCATACCTGAATTAAGTTGTTGAAGTGTATTAAAACTAAAACCCGCCAGCGTTCATTCTTCAACCTTAGATTTGCTAGCTCCCTTCGCTACGGGATATTGTCTAACAGGTGTAAGTCAGACTTTATACCAGCTACTACGAAGCCTCCGTCACCTCAAGAGTTTCGTTTCCTCTGTCAGGTGATCCCGAGTTCCTTCTTCATCCCGCATGTGTAGGAAGAGACATTCTCTTACCTACTGGCTACTTAGGTGTCCCCCCGCATTGTGGTCATTACTTATAACCCACCCATTCGAATGAGAGAACAGAGATGACCATACGCAAATATTCTCTGCCGTTTTATCTTGTTTTTTATTTCAAGAATAATGAACCGTTTACTGACTTGTATATTTATCAGGACGTCCGGAGCTTCGACCGGTGTTGCAAGTTGTTAGGGTTTCGTAAACCTCACCATATAGCCCTGAATTGCTCGCTGACATTCTTTCATACAGCTTTCCAAGCATGCTATTGTTGCCTTCTAGTTGGCCTAGAATGGTTAAGCTTGGTGCATTACGGTTAGTCACATTTAGTGACTCTCTCATTGAAACCGGTTCTGATATCTAAGAATTTATCGATTCCGAACAACGAAATGAATAGTTAAACGGCGCACCATAAGATAGCTGATTCACAAAAAAAAAAGGAAACATCTGAGGCATTTTTTTTTATTTTTTTTTTAGGTTTTCTTTCCCCCCCCCTTCTAGCTACAAATTCTTCCTCCAAACCAGCAACCTATCAACTAATAAATAAGCAAGCAAGCACTTTAGTTCTTTTATTTCATATGTTAAAACCCCCTTACACCTCTCTACCTCTTGTTCATCGAGGTAAACCAGATAGGATCTTTATTATACCTTGCCCCCCCCCACTCACCCTATTGTAATATGATAGAAAGAGGTGTATGACTAGGTATCAAACATAAAAAGAACTACCAAAAAGGTCAAGGTTGTAACCATCTAGTTATAGCTATAATTATATTACAACTTGTTGGTTGTAATATAAAATCTGAGGTGATCAAAATCAAAAAGAAAGGATCAGATCCTTTTTGATGTTTTTTTATATAAATAGAACATGACTTGTTTATATCTTTATTTTTATTTCTATATTGAATAATAGCCGCCGCAAATATTGTGGAGGTTAATAAGCAAGCATAAAATGTATCAGATCAGGTTTAAACAAAACGGATATGGATTTCGTGAAGTGCGGCTCTACCACCACACCGCTCATATTCCTCCCCCCCATCATCTCTCTATAGAGAGGAGAAGGGGCATTTTATAAAAATAGCAAAGATTAGAGCAAGCAGGGTCGAATTGAAGAAGAAAAGATAGTTATTTAAACAAAGAACTCTATACTTAGCTTTCGTATTATTCTTTTTTTTTGAATTGTTCTGTCTCTCCCACCTCACACTTTTGCATTTACTACGTGTTTTTAGACTTGATAAAAATACATAAAAAAATTTTTTTATACTAGCTTTACTAAACCTGCACTGTTCAGGATTATTAACCCACATACCTTATAACCAGCCAGCCCTGCCCTCCATAGAATCTTTCTTTATTTTAATTAAAAAATAGTTGGCGTGACCCCACCCCTACCCTGTAACCCCCCCCTCCCACACAGCATAGCTGCGTGGGGATGGGATGTGATTGTTATTTATATAACTGATGACAATAACTACGATTTTTTTTATACACCTCATATTATATCTTATAATAAGGTTTTCGAGGGAGGGATTAGAATGTATTGAATACGCAAGTGGTGGTTTATCACCTAAACGAAATGTGAACACTACCCTACCCTACACCACTCTACATTTACCCTACATTACACTACCATTACTTATTTCCTCTTTATTTTTAATTTTACACACTCACAATATAGTTTGCACGAAAAACACGTACATGTAACGAAACGTTACTAAATTAAACTTTATTTAACCTACCTACTACTACGGCTTCATCTTAAGCCAGATGAAATGAATTTACTAAAACTAACGTACACCCTCTTCTAATTGTAATTAATAATTATTATTGATGGACCTTACCTTACCACACCCCTCTAGTTTATTAGCCTTCACCTCTCTAGAGAGTATACTGCCGTGCAGGATTCGTTTATAGGATTAGCCGATTAAACGCTCATGATATAAAATCATGTCTCATCAGAATGTAAAGAACGTGATCCCATTCTATCCCATCCTGTCGGTTTTATATAAAAAAAACCCTAAAATTTACGTTTACACTTTTATTCTATACGCGCATTGCATTGCATAGCATCGCATGGCATGGTGTTTCCGTGTGTTGTATCATTGTTAGACAAAAATGTTAAGCGATTGGGTTGATGTTGTTGAGGAGTATTGGGTTTATAAACCCTCTTTTTTTAATTTTCTTTTTCTTTTCATCACCCGAGGTTGGTGGTGGTGTATTAAATATAACGTAAGTTAGTTAACTAACTTATATTAAGTTCCATTACTCAACCCCCCCCTTATTAGATGTTCTTCATACCCTCCTCCCCCCCCCTTTTTTTAGGTTTTATTTGCTTTTTAGCTGGCTGCTGTTTTCAATACTATTTTAGTCTTTATTACTTCTAATAGAAGTTATATGAACAGAACATCCTATAGTAAGTAGTCTTATGAACTGAACTTCATACAGGTTAGTATGAGAACTAACGTAACTGTTCTATACATTATTTATTATAAAAACTAACGTAACCGTTTTATACATTATTTATTATAAAAATTAAACTATTTTAGAGTTTAGCTGATAGAGAAAATGTTAAATATTCGAGGGAATGATCCGGATCACCTCAAGGAGCTAGGGGAAAGGGGGGGGTATAACGTTTACTGTTAACGACAGGGTTCGAACCTGTAACAAAGGAGTTAAAAGCTACTCACTCTACCATTGAGTTACGCTAACTATTATTCTTACAAAATCCACATCTCTGTGCTTACCACTCACCACCTTTTTTATATCCTTTTTTGATTAACTACAATTACGAAAAACTTTACTTGATTCAAGACCATTATCCTACACTCAAAAATCGAATAGAATAAAATATATCCTATAGATGATGATCACATCACATCGTATCTTACATCATATATGGTCTTCTAATAGAATTACAATTACAGAGGTCTCATCCTAATGGGCAAAGGAAAGACTTTAGTGTCCCTCCTACCTCTATCTTATGTGCCTCTAACTTATATTTATGCCACAACACACCCCAAAAACTATTATTTTCTTAAGGCTGATAAACTCTTTACGAAGAGTGTAACTGACCTGACTTAACTTTACCTCACTCAACATCATATCATCTCTGTACCTATATGCAACTCACTACACCAAAATCCAATTAAACATAACGTATGACTGAACATAAACTGCCCGCTATCCTCCGACCCTTATAACTAACCTGTTATTCCATTTTATCCTCTCCTAAATTTCATGAGAATACACCTCTCCCTCATACCCATCTTATTTAGATTTGCTTTTATTTCTTATAAAAGTTTTATCTGTGTCGCTGAGATAGATATGGACTATGACCATCCCGTCAACTCAAGGAAACTATCTTACCCCCCCCCTCTCTCTGCAGCATTCATTTATTGTCAAACAAGCACCGTATGCACATTCACATAAACCCCCCCCCCTCACCATTTATCTCTCGAACTATTGCGAAAGAGAGAATGTATATTACATTACAGGTTATGTGATGTATTGCAAGGTCACGGCAAGGTTACTTTTAGGTAACGGTCACGGTAATCTTAAGGTTATGTTATCTCATGTTATGTAATGTAACGTAATCTCATGTTATGTTATCTCATATTATGAGATGTCATCCCATGTCATGTTATTGACATTACATGAATTGGTTTGCAGCTCAGCGGTACTGACACTATCCTTCATTATTATTATTTTTTTTAAAGCACGATACACGATAGGAGGGGCCTGATATTACTTCACGCTCTACATTACCACCCCCTCCATCACTCTCTCACTTAGCAAGGTTTTATATATTATTATATAATAACCTAAACTTTTGATTGCGGCACTTATTGCTCAACCTATTCTCTATTTTAGCTATGCCCATGAATTTATACACCCAAACATGAAGACGATATTGAACTAGCTGCTGACTTATATTTTATGTATTAATATAAACCAGAGGTTATAGAGAAAAGAGGTAATTTCTATAATTGTTTTATTTTGTGGACTACCCTACCCACATCTTTTCTTTATGCATAGCTATCCTGCTGTACGCGTGATGGCTATTAGGATAAAATTTAGCTCTCTCTATATATTATAGATATAATATAACATTACACTACCTTTTAGGTTATATATATATATATTATATATATTTTTTTTTTCATGAAATGAAATTGAATTGAAGTCTAAACATGTTTTTTATTTTATGTTATGTTATTAACGGCGCCTCTATAATTTTATTAACGGTGCATTATTATTTACGATACAGATCACGGTGAGGGTGATGATGCTGGTGACAGTGCAGGTGACTGTATAGGTGAGGGTCCCGTGTGTGGGTTTCATCACGGTGATGGGATTGGGTTACGGTTAGGGTGGGTATGCACTTCTCTTTATATTACCATCCTTCTTTACATATTTAAAGGGGATCAAACAAATTAAACGTTCTTATTATCCATATTATAAAGATCTTAATCTTTATCTTTATCTATTTATCTATATTTATATTTTATTATTTTTAGCCGGCGTGGTTATGTTGATTGACTGTCCATGTCCACTTTACGAGATCTTTTTATCTTCTGAATTTAGGAAGTTCTGTGATGTGAAATTTATTTTCTAATATCGTTTCTTCTTATATCTTTTAGTTAAGTTTTATCTTAACTTATTATTTAATAAATCCTGATTAACCCTATTTTAACCACCCCCCCCCTACACATGTGTTGACCCTGGTTTAGAAATATCAATTGCTTTTGAGCAGTATTCATATACAAATCCAATGGTTAGTATAATTATAAAAATAAGACCTACAATTAGGCCATAGACTGATACTATATTTAGACATACAGCTACAGGATAGAATAGCGCAATCTCTAGATCAAAAATTAGAAAAAGAATCGCTACAATATAAAATGCAATACTAAATGTATTTCTCGGGCTATCTACATTATTAAATCCGCACTCATAAACAGAAATCTTCTCCGGGTAAAGGCTGCTAGGTGCTAGTATTATATTTAGAAGAAGAAGAACTATTACTAGGAATAGAACAAAAAAGATTATTACTGTTAGTGTCATATTAAATAGTTCATAGTGCCAGTTCAATGCTATTTACAAGAAGTTCGGAATCTAGTATAAAAAAACATATAAAGGCTGTACAGGATGCCATTGAATATGCATGAATAGAACTTATATTATAATTGTCTACTCCTTTAATACCTTGTCATTCCCCTCTCTCTATACTTTGTATATCTAGAGCTGGGTTATTATTTATTAGTGTTTTATATTTTACTTTATACTTGTCTTGTGTTATTTGTACTACTGGTTCATCAAACATTATAATCTTAATTATTTTTAGATAATATGAGGCACTCACTACTGAACTCATAATGGTGATGATAAAAATCACATAGGCTCCCTCCTCAACTGAAGATCATAGTACATTCATCTTAGCTATAAATCCTACTAGTGGTGGTAGACCACTTATTGAATATATACTTATTACCATACTTATAGTAATTATACTATATTTACTATATATCTGTATTAGATCTGATATATAATTGACACAAACACCTGTTCCAGGTTCTGGTCCTCCTACTGTGACAGGATCATTACATGTCTCATAAGCTATAATACATATTCAAATTAGAATAGATGAAATACTATATTGTACTATATAAAATAGTAGCGCATTATTACTTGTCTTCGTTTCTAGACTTAGACATATAATTATTAGTCCTACATGACTAATCGTACTAAATGCTAGTAGTCTTCTTAGTTGTGTCTGTACTAGACCTGTTACTGTCCCCATCATTATTGATATAACTGCTACTACTAGTAGTATACACATTACTTGTGTCGTTATAAACTCATTAGTTATTGTGAATAGTGCTGTCACAATTCCAATCTTCGGAAGGGTTATCAGCGCCATCGTTACTACTGTTGGTGTGTTCTGATATACATCCGGTGCCCAATTATGAAAAGGTGCTGCAGATACCTTAAATATAAATCCACTAAAAATAAACATTATCCCTAGACTTGCTATAGATCAGGGTTCGAATGAACTACTTGATATCCAGTGACTTATTCCTACTAGTGATGTACTTCCGGTACATGTATATATTATCCCCGTCCCTAGTAGAATAAATGCACTACTTCAGGCTCCTAGTATAAAATACTTTAGTGACGCTTGCACGGCATTTATTGAATCCCTTGCAAGGGCTGCTAGAATATATAGTGCAAACGATTGTAGTTCAGTCGCTATATAAAGGGTTATTAGATTATTACTCGATAGTATAATACTCGCACCTATAACACTAAATATCACAATTAGTGAATACTCTTTAGGTACTGCTGACCTACCTCATCCTTCACAACTTTTATTAAATCACACCCCACTAAAATTAGGTGTACTATCATTATTACCTCTTACATACCCTGTTTCTGTAGCATCCCTTTTCGAATCTCTTACTCCTTTCGTATTAAAAGTTATTATACATAGACACCCTACTGTAAATAGTAGCTGCTCTATAAACAGGGTTATTTCGGATTGATATTGTTGACCACTAAATATACTTAGTCCTTCAAAATCTATATTTATATTACCTATCGTTAGTATCCCACATGTAACAAAAATTATAACTGTTAGTCTCGTATAATGAAAAGCATTAACAGTGTTAGAATTTAGCGGAATCGCTAGACAAAATATTATTATCCCCATCAGAAGCACCCCCACCCCTTCTTTATAAACATTTAAGTATCTCCACTATACCCTATTATAACGTACTATACTTTACATGTATCATTCCCTATCATATCCTATATATCAAAAATATAATAACCTACCCCCCCCCTATCCATATCATACCCCCCCCCATCATTCAGGGTAGGGTATATTATATATATATATTTTTTTTTTACTCTTACTCCTTTTATAATTTATATTAATATTAAAAAATATAAATTTATTGATTTATTGATAAAAAAAACTTATTTTTATTTTTTTATTTCTTTATTTTTTATTTCTTGATCATATATATTTTTATATGTTAAATATTCATCACCCCCCCCCCCCCCCACCCTATATAAGTCAATTTTACATTTAAAGGCTAGGCGGCAGATATATATCTATATACTTTATTAGCGTATAATACCACGACATCTTACTCTGAGAGATGGATATAAAAATAAATTCAACTTCCCCCCACTCTTTACTTGACATTACTCTACATTATTTTATATAATAGGATAGGCAAAAAGCCTATGCATCTCCTATTTTATGAGTATAAAATCAGCCTATTTTTATACAAACTAAGCTAATCATTAGTTGTATAGCCTGGTCCATTATAATGGACCAGTTTAAAACAAAAACAATTTATAAAAAAAAGGGTAATTGATTTTATAGTGAATATATAATACAACCTATCCCACACCTGCGTGTGTGTGCGTTATATTGTCGCTGATCTTATCTTCACCCCCCTTTTTTTTATTGTGTTTAAAGTCTAAATCATGTCCACAAACTACTTAAAAATAACCATGTTATATGGCTTTATTGTAGTTATTATAATAACAGCACCTCCCCCTAATATTTAAGGTCGATTATATCAGCACACTCTCTCAGTTTTTGAGAGGGTTTAGGATCGTCATTCATAAATGATTGAATAAAAAGTTGTTATAACTAATCTCCATTTGATATCTGCAGCCGCCGAGCCAGGATATAAGCATAAGCAGAAGCATTAGATGTATATCTACTTATATATTATAAAAAAATATGACCAGACCCTCTTATCTTACTAATATTTTATTATGCTTCACATATATTCACTTCTATTCACTTATTCTATGCTTCAATTATAATCTCTTATATTATACTATATAAGACACCCTACCCTGCCCCTCTTTATTATTAATATATATATATATATATACTTATATTATAATATGTTTATATATATTATATCACATCACCATTACTTTCTTTCATACAATCAAAAGTACAGGGAAAACATGAAGCTATTGAAAGCATATTATACGTAAATATCAACAAACAAAATACTTATAATACTTAGATTTAAACTCTACACTACACACACACGAATCTTTAATTGAAGTCATCACCCTATTTTTTAATAAAAAAAAACCCATTCCATTTATTTAAAATACAATACATCATTAATATATGACAGGGTAAATCCTAGATATATTGTTTCACGACATGGACATAACATTCTTAGATTTATCCTGTCATGTCATGTTATTATGACATAATACACGCCCACAGAACTTGAACAAAAACCTATAACTATAAATAGATCTAGACCTACAAACGACATACTTAAATGACAACACCCCCCCATCTCTAAAAACAAAACCCATAATAGGTGTCTATTTAGAGAAATATAAATAGACGGTAAATGTAACGATTAGGTTATGTTATATCCCCCCCCTTTAAGAATAGGATCAGATCACATAAAATGTGATAAAAGGAATGGATTTAAGCAAAAATTAAATTAAAAGGGGGGGGGTAGGTTGCTGCTCGAATATTGCTCAGCAATAAAACAAGTCATTTTTTGATTTTAAGTATTTTTATGTCACATGAACATTATCTCGTATACGCAGGAGAGTGCAGCAGTGTATACATTTTATTTAATAAATTTAAGGTCCTTTTTTTAATTAAATAATGTACTACATGCCAGCATCGCATCCCTGAGGCTTGGTGACTTAGTCATTGGGTTCTATATATCACCACATTGCTTGCAATGTTAAATCTAGTTAATGAGGGCGTTACAATTATGGGTGTGTTAAAACCCTCACCTCACCTTATTAACCCCCCCATTCTGTCTAGGGTCTACTATATATCTCATAACATATATCTATTATTATATTTACCCATATATTTCAGGGTCGTTATGGCCTAATTAAGGTGTAAAACGAACGAATTATTATCACATAAATTTAAGTGGGTTAAGTATTTTAAATATCATCATCACTATATAGTGATATTTTGTAGTATCCCTAAGTTTCACGCTTATCCTATGACACACGATGGTTGAGTTAAATCATTATGTTGGCTTGTTCATATCATTTTATCATCTCTTATGGCACTTATATAAAATACTAAAATTTATTTTTAAGTCTATATTTAGTTTGGAACACACCACCACATTAGTGACTTTATAATCCATCCTATCATAACCATGAACTCTCTTGCGTGAAGCTGCTGCTTATTCGATACTCTACCCAGGCCTGCATTTACAAGTAGCAGGAATCGAACCCGCGTTTTCAAATTGGAAGTTTGACATATTAACCATTATACGATACTCGCTAAGTTTATCCTTATTTTTTTATTTCTTGCAAACTCTATCTCTTTTTTTCAAAAAAGCTTCAACCATTCTATTCAATTCTTAAATATTCAAGAATTGAATATTCAATTCTATTCTAGAAGACAACAACTTATATTAAATCTTACTCATAGCACATATGTCATGCTAAATGACACTTTTTATCTCTACACATATCTATCTTATACATATTTATATATTCATCTAGTTAAACTATTACTAAACTATATTCTACTCTACTCTACTCTACAATATATATTATATACTATTACCACTTTTATACTTGGTATATTGGGCTGAAACTTATACGCTCGATTCGAGACTATGGCGGCTAGTTGTTGTAGTTATAACCCCCTCCGCATCAAAGCAAGGCGACGTTGTGCAAAGCAAAGTAAAGCAATATGATGCAAAGCAAAGCTTCTAAAACTTAAAAACTTAAACTTTAGACAAACTGGTAGTTTATAATTTTGATAAATATAGTCTATAGGCGATATACATCCTCAGGAATCGAATCGCATGATAAACTTTTATTTATCTATTTCTATATCTTGGATATCATCCTAGTTTATCATAAATAGTGATACTGATTCAGTCATTCTGCCAAACTTTTCATTCCCTCATAAGTTTGTCATCGTGGGGTTGAAAAGATAAGACTTGAATGTCCTACACATCCTGAAGGGACCCTTACCTTAGTATATGCTTATAAAACTACGAAGACATTACTATCCTTAAGTGTGCTGGAGTTGGAGTCTCGTCTCTCAGGGTCATCTATCATATGAATAATATATTAATTAGGATCAGGACCTTTTTATTTTTTATTAATAAACATTTTTCATGAAAAACTACTCTACTATTATAGGTCTATAAGCTTAATTTATATTACATATACTAAATAGTATACCTATAAAAGCTAAGCTCGTTATAGTTATTCTCTACAGTGTTTCATTTTTAGTAATAATTATTACTAATTTGGGTCTAGGACTTTATTTATATTATAACTAACAATATTAGTTATATAATTAACATTAACATGTTAATATAAACTATTTTATTTAGTTAGTTTTATAAAGGACATTCTTTTTTAGTTATATGATTTATTCTATAATCCTTAGGGCCACACACATATTATTTTTTTTATAGAATAAAATAAAGCATAATAGATCATTGTGAAGGTACTCTTAAACTGATTATAAAATCAGGATACTATAACATTTATATGTTTGTTATATTTTTTTATTACTATAACTAATTATAAATCAGTACCCCCCCCCCTCTGCTCCTTACTTACTTTTATTTATTTTTATTAATTATATTTTATATTTTAAATATAAATACATATATAACTATATATATATATATTTATATGGGTATGTCTATCTCAACTCTTATAAACATTTCATTTTTTAGGTTAAACTTTCCCCCTCATATAATAATATTATAATTTTTTATATAAATATTATATTTCTCTCTTCTCACAAATTTATTTTTACGGATATCCAAAAACCACTACATTAGGTTTTTATTATACTATTATATTATATATATATAATAAACTACTATTTTTATCTGTACCCCCCTTTCTCTAAACTTAGCAAAAACTTATAGAGTGCTATGGACGGGCTATATTAGCCATATACTATAGGTTATACAGGTTATAGTATATAACTAATACTACTATAATAATATATATATATATATGGCTACATACCAAACCCTTTTATGACACTAGTAGCCGCCATATCTATTCAACTTATCCATTTTTCATCAGTCGCCTCTAGACGTCATGATGTTCTATTTATTCTTATAACCCTAGGGGCTCCTCATAAGAGGAATACCCGTGTGATACCTTTCCTAACATAGATCACGTTTTATAGGACTTGAACCTATGTTTAACCAGCCGAAATGGTTAGTTCTACCATTAAACTAAAAACGCTGCAACGTCACGTAACCTCTTGGCCCTACCTATTCAATCACCCACCATTGTCATACTCAATATATTTTTTTTTATCTTTCTATTCTATTATATATTCTATATATCTCACCCATACCATACAATACCACTTTATTTCGTCTTTAGCTACTCTGAGTTATGTCATACACATTGTATGACATATAACTATCTCTATTGTGTATCCATATTATTTTAGTTTTATATTCTTTCTTTCTGTATCACTTACCCTCTCTATACTTATTCTATCTATAACTATGGCCACTCATCTCATCTTTCTTATTGACGAGATGGGCTGAGCGATACGATACACTATTTTTTATAAAATGCTATCTTGATGATAACCATTGTATCGAATGGAGGGTCCATAAATCTATCTTTTTCACTTCTATAATTTATTATTAAATAATAAAAAGGCCCTTTATTTATTTATAAATAACACTCACGTATGTGTTAGCTATCATAATCTACGATATTTGTCTTAATTTTAGTGGGCTCACCCCCCCATCCTATTTATTAAAACCCTTCCTAGACTTACTCTTTCACACCACAACACACCCATCATGCTCTTGAATATACATCCCATCATATACCTCCCCCCCCTCATTATAGTTGTCCTGATATGGAGGAGGTGAAGAGGAACAAAAAGTTTATATTTCATCCTATCCATAAACGTCTTAGTATGACTATGACTATATTTAAGCTAAAGTTATTCTATGATGGGTTAGTTTTTTTTTATACTTAAATAGCTTAAGTTTGCCTATACATTTTATTTAAAATGACGAGTAGGGGGATGACATCATAAGAACGAATCACGACAAAACTCAATCTCAGTTGAGCGTAACAATTCCTAGATACATAAAATTATCTCTCGGACTTGGATCCTAAATTTTATTTTTAAATGCGCAGCTTGCATTGATTTTATCCTTTCGCTTTTTTTTATTTTATTAAATAAAATTTAATTTTCAGGCTTCGCTTTTATTTTCATTCTTTATTTTATTTTTTTTTTTATTTTTAATTTTTTTTCTTTGACAAATCAAATAGGTAATGGTTAGTGTCACCCTCCTGATGGGGTTACGGTAAGGCTAGGGTGACCATAACCCTAATTTTTGAATCACATTCACCAACTTTATAGGCAGGGACCCGGGACCCTGGTTGTGAAGGATTCTTAAGATATAAGGGTTTAGTGCGAATAGTTGTTCTAAACCATAATCTTATATGTAATAATAGTTATTGTTAATAATAACTATAATAACTGTTTTAAATTTATAGATTGTAACTCTTCTCATCCCTATGATATGACTTAGTTAGGGCTCTAATTCGAATCCTAAACAACTCCACACTCTGGTAAAAGTTGGGTTTTAAAATTTACCTACACCATGTGGCGGGTGGTACTATTTATTTTTTTATAATGAAACGAAACTAAACACAGCGTGTTTTTATACGAACATTAGTTAAATAAAGAATACCAAAGCAATCGATAAAAAAACACCACAACACCTCGTGTACATTTTACGGATGGAGAGACTCGAACTCTCACGTCTTTAAGACACAGCAACCTAAATACTGTATGTATACCATTTCATCACATCCGCTATTCTATCCCTTTGCATCTCTTTTCTTATATCTTTATTTTTATATCCTGGCTCGGCGGCGGCGGCATTTAGTTATATTTTCTTCTTATTATATCCTTGACTTACATGAATATATAAATGTAAAACGTACGTACTACTTATAACTACTTTTTTTATTTTTTTTACAAGCTAAACTAAACTTTTTATCTTTTCAGTCTCACATAACCATGCAACATCATCGTTTCTCATGGATAAAACAAAACATATGATCCTTCTCTTTTCGTCGTTCCACTACATCCCCTCTATAACTATCCCCATATTTTTTGCTCTAGACTCTCATCACTCTTTATTATCTACTTTTATCTGCTGTTATGTTAGTTTTACGTTGCTTATTTCATTTTAAATATTTTTTTTTATTTAATTCTATTTTTTTTATTAAAAATAACATTTTTTGTCTTTTTTTTATTTTTTTATTTTTTTTTACACAGAGCACTGCACTCACTTTATTAAACATAATTGTCAAAGTGTGCTTATTACGATATCCCACTCTTTATACATTATGCGTAGTCTTACCCCTCTTATGAAATATCATTCTTGATACTTAACCCTGTGTCACCGCACACATGCTCTCGTGGCTCCTTATCATACTGTTCACCTACTTAAATTATATGATCTTACTTCACATAAAAACATATAGTTATATAATTTACTCCTCTTTACCTAATGCGGCACACACGTATTTGGATACTTAGCATGTACATATTTATATAACATTCTACATCCTGTTATAAGTTTACTCATCTTTTATGAGTTATCTTATATCGAATCCATCGCCATTATATATTATATCTTTATCATAAAAAATACTATTTTTTTAGTATTTATCGTATAAAATATCTATTTATTTTTCATACCATCTACCCCCCCCCCATCCACATCCCATCTTTGGCTTTTTTATTCTTTTATTCTATGCGTATACACCCACCCCCCCCCATATATATTTTTATAGGCTTACCTGTACTTATAGACTTTATCATGATTATCATGATCATTATTTCAATACATTGACGCGTTTTAGCCCTATTACTCTACATTACATAATATATTTAAAATATAGTCTACTACGTCAAGTTTACTCAGGGGTAAAGAGTTACTTACGCTCATCAACTACATATATTTTTAATATATCAGGATTGTGGGTTTATGTCATGCATTTTTATGATATGATCATATACACTCTCATATGGAGTTCGCTCGTGTAACTTCACCTATACCCCCCATCACACCCCCTTCAGGCTTTAGCCTATCCATTCTAACCTTGCTCAGATGCAAGAAGGCGTGGACCGTATTAACTTTTAAGTTAAAACAATAATCATTATTTTATGGCTCTAATAATTAGATCGATCCTCTGGAGACTTCCTTTGGGTTGGTTTGTCTATTATCCTGAATACTGCAGCTAACCCCCCCCCCCCCCCCCCCTAATTTTACTATTTACATAAATTTAACCCCTTTTCTTTTACTTTCATATATTAGATATATATACCTGAATAACGGACTAGGTTTAACTCTTTCACCTAATATTAATTAATACACCGATGAATGTAGGCTTGTTTTACGGAACAGGGATTTTTTAGAGGTACTAAAACTATTTTATTATATACTATATATATTATTATAATAATAACTGCTGTAGGATAAACGGAAAATAAAAACGATTTAATTATTAATACTCCCTGTTATTTTTGTATGGATCTTAATTGTATCTTATCACACATCTCGAATCCTTTATATAGATACTCACCCGATCCAATCATGTCTCAGAGGTTTATATTTGTTAAGGAATTAAAAATTATTGTTAGATATGAGCAGCCCGCCCATCAACACCCTGATCTATTTTATAATTAGGATGACCCA
Source organism: Hemileia vastatrix (assembly GCA_030280995.1). Taxonomy (NCBI): domain Eukaryota; kingdom Fungi; phylum Basidiomycota; class Pucciniomycetes; order Pucciniales; family Zaghouaniaceae; genus Hemileia; species Hemileia vastatrix. Next base: position 7,041 of record JASXTE010000715.1, on the reverse strand, counting down.
ACCCTCGTCGGAACTTTTTTATTATGTATAAATAAGTGGGAATGACAGAATAACTAAACCTGTTAGTTCATGATATAAGCATGCATGCGCTATAATAGCTAAACGGAGTATCGGCATTGTTAACACCTCCCCCCCCCCTACTTATACTACTTTATACTTTAATTTATAAAGAAATGTATAATATGCGCGGGCAGCGGCGTTATAACATACTGTTATTTATTGAATAACAGTATGCAGGGATGGGATGGATATAGTTTTATTTAGTACCTGTTGTGATTTATATTACAATAGAGTCAACATTTCATTTTGTTATAACTGAACTGTAAGCATCTATAATGCCCCCCCCATCCTCTCTCTCGTAATTATGAAATAGAGGGTAAAAGGTGGGTAGCAATTATATATATATATATATAAAATATGCAATACGACATTATCTATCGATCTTATGAACATCTCTACGTGGAAGGGTGTTGTTGAACTGACTCCATACTTTATCTTTAGCGTATGACGTATCCCTACATCAAGGTTTTAAATATATTTGTGTAAAGAATCAGAACACCCTATCGCTTGCAAAGATAGCCAGCCATCTGCAATTATCCTATTAGCTAGAGCTATAGGGTCAAGAATATAATATTCGCCTGAACCCATACCATAACGTAACAATCCCTTGAGGATAGACAAGAACAAGACAACTCTCCAACTTTTTATTTCCTTTCCTCGTTCCAAAGGCCTAGGTTTTGGACTATTCGAATCTGTCAGGGGTGCTTGGATAGAGGAGTAGAGAATCGCCGCGGTATTTTAATCCTAAAGCTATCATTTTTTTATATTGATTAAAATAAAATTACTGATAATTATCCCTAATATACATATTCATGAAAATAATACAACCTGATGGAGGCGAGGCTACTGGAGTTAACATGTCAATAAACTGATAATTTCAGTCTTTAGCCTAGTCATTTCACGAATATATCTATTTTATAATACAACATACTACTATAGTGTTACTCATGCAATAACTAGGGTGATTTTATTTTTTTTTATGACTTAGTCGGGAGAAAGGGGTTTTGTTCTATAACCCACTCCCCCCCCTAGTATTGTATTGTCTTCTATGAACACTTCTTATTTTAATAAAATAACTATTTTTGGTGCGTTCCGTTCAGTAAAAGAGCGAGCTGCTGTAGCATCCAGATGGATACATCACATACCCATACCCATTAATGACTCTTAGTTATTATTGTGAATAATCTAGAGTAAGAGCTTTTTAACCCCAAGATAGGATTTATCCTTATTATTTTATAATAAAGTACACTATTTAAAAGATATATAAATATATACGGAATTTACAAAGGTTAGTGCTATAAAAATATACGTTAGCATGACAGGCATTGTTATGCATTTTATTTATAGTCAATAATTATTAATAACCCTAGCGTTCCAATTCCAACCCTGATATTATTTGAGCTATTGTCATTTGGGTAACGATGATTACATTCCATTCCAATCAATTCAAATTCATTGTTACCGTAGTATTGTTTTTTTGATCTCATCCCTAGTTTAAAATATGTCTATGTCTGTCTTATATAACTATAACTCTCGGTTTGTACACCTTATAGTTGATAATTTACTCAACTCGTTGTTAAACAATGCTTATTTTAAGTAAAAGTTGTTCGATAAAATTATTTTAAAAGCTGAGGGTCGAGTTCATTAGCTTCGGGTGTGTGTGTGTTTTATACCTTTAAATATGGGGGGGTATGGGTATGACCTGTATGCAAAATATAGATTCGTGCTCATAACTCTGGATATATTTTATAACCCTATATCATCTGTGAAATGATTGAGTGTCCCCTGCTATTGCTATTGCCTCAGGAGTGTAAAGTAAATATATCTGAGGGAAGCTGAAGCTTGGCTGTTAAATTTTATCATTTAGGGTATTATATAATGGCGGCGGCTTCAGTTATTCTATTCCATTGGGCTCTTCTGCTATCATATCATATGATGATGTATCCTGTATAGAGTACTATATATATATATATAATATAAATATTATTATTATTTATAATAATAAGGATCTAATCCTTTTTATGCCTACATCTATATCCATCTTGTATATAACCCATCAGGAATGAATCAGGTTATATACAGCATGACCCCCCCCCCACATTAAACTCACCTTTCACACTATTTTCTCAAAAATAAACACCATAACTCCCTTTACTTACTAGCTTGATATTTATATCACCGGCCGCCGCAGGATATACACTAGTACATTTACAAAAGAATGTAGGTTAGTAACCTGTTGAACAGGAACTAATATATATAAGCCTATATCCAACAGGTGTTATTTTATATTTATAAAAATAATTGTTTTCATTTCATTGAGGGTGTGATAAGGTATTTTATAATGAGTAAAGCAACAGTGATCTGCACACTTATCTTGTTGGGATCTTAACCATAGTGATAAAGTAACGATTCTTAAAGATTCTTCATATCATATTGAAGAAGTGTCCAATTAGTTGTTCCTATCTTTATAGCTACTAGTCTCATAGATCGTTCTGTTTGTACACCTAGCTCGGGTTTCATCAGATCGGTGAAACTAGTTACATAGCCATGGTTTATTGGAAATTGTTCTTCTTAGAGCAGGTTGGGTTGTATTAGGAGTCCGTCCTACTGCCGTGGTACTGTGTTTTATTTTATACCATAAAAGGTATTGTATGGTCTGGTATTGTATGGTATGGTTTGAACACCTCTGATATACCTTATCGATATTTGAGCTCGTACCGAGGCGGATTTAGGTTTACCCTGCATCTTCTGAGTGATGTTAACTCTGGTTTCGGAAGTTTAATATAACCTTTACTAGACCCCCCGCCACAGTTAGTTGATTATATGAAGGTTTTAGCTTATCCATTTCTCTTTGCTCTGCCGCTAGAATAGCTGACTTACTAGAATCTGTATATTCAACAATATGGAGAATGAAACTTTCAATACCCTACTTGTATATAGCTCTAATGATAGGATATTTCATCTTTGAAGACTTATATATGACTTGACTGCATATAATCCCTTACTCTCGGTCGTATATTAACTGTAATAGTGCTACCTACGTAAAATTAACAGTTCTCACTATTTTCTCAAACACTTTATTTTTTTTGAATCTTATTCTTGAGTTCGTTGTCATAAATAGAATCCTGTACATTCACAAATAATTACATTTTAGTCCAAAATTGGACGAGTGTGCAGTCCTATTATATAATAAGGGGATATTATTATAATATAGTAGTAGAAAAGATAACCTTAGCGCTTAAAAAAACCTAGTTAGGATCAGGGTCTTAGCCTGACGGGATCTTTCTTATAACGATTCTTAAATATTTTCCCGTCATAAGTCTTGAGTGTCTGAGATGTTATCAAAAGTATTATGGCCGCTAGTCTCCTTGATCGTTCTGTTTGAGAACCTAGCTCGGGTAAAAAACCCGCTCAGTGAAACTAGTTACATAGCCATGGTTTTTTATAAGTATAAAAACTTAGTGCTCCATTGTCTTAGTCTTTCAATAGCATCAGGTGTACGTTTCTTTCCATAAAAGTTATTTTGCCCTCTTATTCTGATTCTGATTGATCTTTGAGCTCGTATCTCGGCTGATTTAGTCTTACCTTGCATCCTTTGTGAGATAAAAAGTGTGCTATTGCTATTTATATTGCCTCAGGTGTGTGTTTATATCCTTGACTAGAACCAGCAACCATTAGTTGGTTATATGAGGGTTTTAGTCTCTCGATTCAATTTGGCTCTGCTGCTAGAATAGAATAGTTGTCTTACTTGAATCCTGTGCTGTGTATTCAACAAGAATACAATTTTCAATACCCTACTTATTTATGGCTTTAATGATCATCATCATTATCAAATTTTTATCAAGTCTGCATATCATCTATAATTCTTGATCGTAGATTAATAGCACTACCTACATAAAGCTGCTTATTATTCACCTAATTCTCTCAAACATAGAATAGATACCGGACTTATCTTTAGTTGCTGTCCTAAAAGCTACGTCATGAGTCTTTATCTGCACATTCTCAAATGAATATAGCAAAATAAAAGTTGCTGAACGAGTGCTATTACATATACACGAGTCCAGCAATGATAACTTTAGGATAGGAATAAGTTATTATGAGTACAGCAGTAGGAAAGATATTATGAGAGAGAAGAGCCCCGTCGCCTCACTTAGTGCAAATCCTAGAATTGCGTATGTAAATAGTTGACCTCGCATGGCAGGGTTTCGTGCTGTACCGCTGATCAGACCGTGAAATACTACTCCAATCCCTACTCCAGCTCCAACTAGCCCAATTGTTGCAAGACCACTTCCGATAATTTTAGCACTCTGTAGCATGTTTTAATTTTTTTTAGCCTAGTCAACATTTTATATTGATACTATTTTGTTCTTATACCCCCCCCCTATCTCTATCTATTTGTATAGACTTACCCATCACTATCGTTTTTTTTTATTAAAATTAGTATAAACTATTGTTATATTACAAGAAGATTGTTTATTATTCTAAACAATAGTTCGATTTATATTGGTCGGGTCGGTTGGGCTATATTTTTTTATTATAGTATTTTTTTAATTATAAATTAATATAAAAAAATAGGTTTTATACAGAAACAAAATCTCATGACGATGCATGAGCAATAAGGATCAAAAAAGATAAGGCAGTCTATCTCTTAATTATGTTTATATACTTGGAACTCCATTTATATTTGCACTAGGGCTTATGAGTCTTTTTTTATATTATTATATTATATTTAATATACCTAGCTTGCTTTATACAGCATTTTATAAAATGTAATTTTATACCGGTTTACACATTAGAACATCGTATTATTCACCGCAAAATGTTATAAAACATCGACATTCTGCGTGTGTGTGGATTTAGTTTTAAAAGTTAAGTGGTTAAAACCCTGTGGGATAACTTGTTGACATCTACTTCAAGTGGCCGTCGTTTATATCTTACTTTGAATGATATTCTCGATTCGATAATCTTGTGAGGATTACAATTACATCACACGTAAAGTTATTTTTGGCAACCTTCTTAGCAGTAGCCTACATGTGAATTTATCTTTTCACAGGGTACATGGTCTTACCTCCCCCCCCCTCACATTTCCTATCTTATTCTCTCTCAGCATCTAAAATCATTCGTGTTTTTTTGAGACTCAATTTTATTTCATAAATATCATGAAAAGATATTTTAATAAACTCAACATAAACTGAAACTAGGATCATTACCCTGTTAAAAAAGTTTAGCAGACGTTAATAGGACGTTAAGTGGACGTTTTTATCTATCACATAAAATTAAGTTTCAAGAGTCGGCGTAGCCACTATAGTATTATTATAGTTATAGTCGTGGTTATTTTTTAAGTAATAGTTCTAGTTATTGAAAACCAATATATCAGATCCCTGAGAATATTCATATGAATATAATAGGAGCCGGCAGAATAGTCGAATGTGGGGAATCTCATATAATCAAAATCACATCATTCTAAAGACATTCACACGTTTTAGACATAGACAATCAACACTCGACCTATATCTCTATCGAGTGTCCTCTGCCCAATTTGCACCAAAAACATATTATTATATATATGCACCACTTTACGCCGATTATGCTTATAACGAGATGGCCATAGCCACACAAAATTGTCGGGTCGGCGGTTTTTTTTATATACATGATGACAACTATTATATTATAATTATATTTCAATCGCGGCGGGGGGACCCTATAGTTATAGTATTTTATATATAAAAAATAATGCACACCAAATTCGGCGGGGGGGGCTGCTTATTGAAAGGAAAAGCATTATCATGGTCTTATATGACTTATCAACTCCCTATCCTCTACACTCTATTCACAACTCTCTACTCTGTACTATCTACTTATGATAGCTTAACGCTCACTCGGTTAATTTTAGCCTAGTCTTTCACGAAAGCGAGCGATATTTATATTTTATATATTTTATATTCTTTAGGGTATTTTAGCGTGTATAAAGCTGAACAGGTTGACCCTTTTTAACAGAAGCTAAAACGCAGGAACTGTAGCGCAGCGGGTTATGAGATTTCCCGTACTTGCGCATCTCATGGCTATAGCTTTTCATGGCTATAGCATTTTTATTTGTTATTTTGATAGCTTATCCTGTTGCATAGCTTTAGTCTTTTATTACTTACTATGTCATTGTTACAGCTATAAAAATATTTATATTTATACAATACGCGTTGACATGGGTTGATTATTTTTGTCCCTTCCTTACTACCCCCCCCCCTTCACATCTCATTTCTCTTCAAATTTATATTTTTATATATCTCTCTGTTTCTATTGAAATTAGATAAAGGCTCTCAACAAAGAAAAACTCATTTAAACAATATGGGTAGGGCCTCTTTTTATCCACTCATCTGAGCATAAAGGATATGATAGGATATGAGTTACAACAAAGAATAAAACTACCTGGCAGGACACTCTATCCTGTTTATACTTATTTTTATGCCTGCTTTATTTTATTTGCTGCCTTTGGCTTTATTGACTTTTATTCTCTATTACACCCCCCCCCATTCTTGGTTCATCCCCCCCCTTAACCTCGTATATATATATTATATATCCTTTAATTTTTAGTTTCCCGTATTCTTGAACATCACTCATCATAAATATAACACTAGCCCTATTAGGGGCTATTAGTTTTATCTAGTTATTTAAACCTTCTTTATACTTTATATCTCAAAACAAAAACATTATCCCCACCCCCCTCATTTTACCTGAATATATATTATAATAATTCCTATCATGATATTATAGCCGTTTTACAAGGGCAATAGGATTTGAACCTATAACATCCAGTGTTGAAGACCGTTACTCTACCATTGAGCTATACCCTTTTATTTATTTTTGATAGAGAATCAAATTCAAATTTTTAATCAAAATTAAAACTTACTTATCAATCTCTCTCTATTCATATTTTACCCTTCTTCATTATTATAATTATTTTATTATATTATTATATATATATAT
>JASXTE010000499.1:0-41568 GCA_030280995.1 Hemileia vastatrix | reverse complement strand
TATCAAAGCTTTTGGTCAGTATTTAGCTGAAGATTTTTTCTTTGCCAAATCCTTTACCGATAGAGGATGGCAGATTCGAATATCAAATCAACCTGCTCTACAAAACTCATCATTAGTTGATGTAGAGTCATTTCACAATCGTATTTCTCGATGGGCTAAATTAAGAATCGCCATGTTACCCCCATCTGATAATACTTGAACCATTGTCCGAGTGTTTCCTCCTCGGAGTCGTAGCTGCTTGGTCACTCAATTTCTTATTTTCACTCGATCCTTTTGCCGTTTACTTATTTCATATATTGTTTTGGTTCATGTTAGACTTTTGTCTTCTGTCCATAATCCAGCAAACTTCTTTGCCCTTTTCCAAAGTTGACTTTGTTATTGCATGGTTTTTTCGCGAATCATTTGCACTTTTAGTATTTTTCAAAGCACTTCTATATCCCGAGATCCACTGGCGAACAGGAAAGTATAAGTTAAAGTGGGGTGGAATCGCCGAGGAAGTAGGTAATTAATTCTATGTAATAATGATCAGGGTGGCTGTAAATTACACTTGAAATAAAATAACATTTTTGCCATTTTGACAACATTTTCTTGCTATTTTTACCAACTAGTTGTATGATAGTTTTCTTGATGATGAAATATTTTTGTTTTCAAGAGATCTCATTCAAATCAAACAAATTGATCGAATTGATCGAATGACTATTCTGTTCTAATGTACGGTCATTCGCATCCTTCGTATTCGTACTCAGTTTTGCAAAGACGATTGTTGTTCACTTTGAGTGTCACAATTTAGTGGTCAAGTATAAAAGAGTATAAAAGAGTAAAAAAGAGTATGAAAGTTTGAAGAAGATTGAATATTCAAGGATTCTTCCGCGGTTCACTAGCTCACTAGCTCAGTGGTCATAAACTCAGTAGGAATGGAATTTTTTTCTTTCTTTCTTTCCAACTCAAATGTACTTATTACGAGCGAATGCTCGCGTACAAATATTGAATTTTAAGCTAACATTTACGTGCATTGTGGATGCTGTTTCTAGTACATTGAGAATGCACTTGAATCAACGTCTAATATGGGTAAACTAGAGTTGAATCGTCTCACGATCTCTCGATCGTGTATGTGCTGGCTCCAATGACTCTGGATAGTTCTGTCTGACGGTTCAGATGGTTCAGATGGTTCAGATGGTTCACATGATTCACATACAGCAGTTGAAGATGTTTACCATCAGTGCTCACTCAGTGCAAGTGAAGCAATCTTCTTCGCCGAATAAATCTTTTATCGCCATTGTACATGTCACTCTCTGTAAATGTATATACACTTACAATATTCTCAGTTATTTTGCAAATGATCTCCTCAGCAAAACAAGTGTCTTCCTTCATATTTACTTCATATTTACTTCATATTTACTTCATATTTTTCTTCATACACTCTGCTTTGTCTGCTCATAAATTAATACTCAATGAAAAAAAAATAAATTCTCGAATCGATGCAACCAAGAGAAAACCTACCTGAAAATGTACGAGTATCTCATAATTGATAATATCATTGTTAAAAGAATAGAACATTTACAACCTTAACATCACACATTCAAAGGTACGACATATACATTAGAAATTGTACATTCGACATTGGACATGCAGTCTCTTGAAAAAAATAGTGATTCGACTTGATGAATCTGATTTATTCAATTTACATAAATCTGACGTTTGAGTGGGGAAAAGATGGAACACATATTTCACTGAGTATGCTATTTTGCCTTTTCGAATATATTCTCCTGCTTTTCCTGCCTTTTTCGGTACAGGATAAAAGTTCGAACAGAATGTCCTAAGTGACCTCTGGCTCGTGGATGAAGCAAATTTACTTTGTGCACTCACATGCCAGTGAATCAGTGAATCAAGCAATCAATGTGACCATCCCAGTCAGCTGATGTAACGTGAGATGTCTTTCAGCCAATCAAGTCCAATTAGCCTTGAAGTTCACCTAAACCACCCACTTATTATGACTCACTAACATGATTAAACAGTCAAATAAAACTTTATTCACTCACAACTTTTTCACGTGCAATTTTGGTCTTTTTTTTCATGCTCTTTTTGGTACTTTTTCAATATTTTTGGTGGTAATTGAATAAACATGTGATAAGAGGTACCAGATTCCTCAGATAGACGCCGACGAGGCAAACCCATTTCCAGGACTCAAGCAAATAATGGAATAATATTACAAAATATGTACAGTTGATCTCCTAAAAAGGTGAGTGTTAGGTGAAAATAACTTTAAGGATAAAAAGTGTAGTGCAAGTGGAACTTTAGATGATGGAAAAAGACACCTTACATTGAAATTTACATGGGAGATTGGACATTGTCACTGACTCTACTTACTTTACTCACTTTACTTACTTTACCAAGTTGATCGACTTGACAGAAGACTACTCTCATGTCGACCTCTGCTTTTACGATGATGACTACTGGGACAAAACTTTTATGGACGACTGCTGTAAATGTACTGTTTTTCTATGTGTCACTCACTTGCTGCATGGCAAGTTAATGCATTTGATGCCATGACAATCCTATCGACAATTAAATCACTTTACTCTGGATAATGAACTTCAGCAATGTGTCTGCTTACTTGGTTAAATGAGGAATTCCTGAATTACACCTGGATTCAAAACATACCATTTTAATGGTATAAATGATCGAAGTCTCATGGTTGCATCGATTTGAGGTCAAGTCACTGCACACGACTGTTGATGCTTGAAATGGTGAAAGTTTACTTCTTTGTTGGTTGTTCATCGACTTTCACCGTAAATGTGTGAACGATTTCAACCATTTGAGTGATGTGCGTCATACAATGTAAGAGTTGTTGTACAGTTGTTGTAGGACGCAGTGCGGTGTTTCGTGAGTGATCACTTTCAAGTGGAATTTTTCAAGGATTCCATGTCTGGCAAACTTGAAGGTGTGTCTCACAGTTCCTGACAATGGTTTACAATTACTCCAAGGATGACTCAAGACTACGCATGAGACAAATTGCATATTTGGCTTGCAATAAGTTATTCCTACTTGTTGGTGTCATCATCATCATCATCATCTTCTTCTTCTTCATCCTGCGCTTGGTTGACTCGACAAGTATCAATTGATTTAACTCACGGGCCATTATATACTCATTATGATTTATCTTGCACATCAAACTATCGCAGCCTGCGGATTCTTTCCATGTGGAAAAATTACCCAAATGAAATATTTGACTGAATATTTGAAAAATGGTCCCAATCGTAAGGCTGAAAAACCAAAGATGATTACTGTCGCAAGATGTACATGATCAATTAGAAATAGTAATGCATCAAACGGCTTATAAGAACAAGAACGAGAACAAGAACAAGAACAAGAACAAGAACAAGAACAAGAACAAGAACAAGAACAAGAACAAGAACAAGAACAAGAACAAGAACAGCCATTGAATTTGACGTAGTTGACATAATCGATGACCCAGACAAACGGTACAAAAATTGCTGACCTTGCATGGTGCAATCCATAGTGAAAAATTGTCACCCGAAAGTTCAATGATCATCATGACCAAATGAATCGATGGTAACAACAAAGTAGCCTTCCAAAATGTTTCGTTCTTACATCGAAATCTGGTCATCTGCTCGTTAAGTATCGTAAGAATACTCTAATGATCGACAAGATGGATTGCCAATGGTTCCGATTTCTTCGCAATATACTGAGAATATTTTCTCTCTCTTTCTTCTGTAAGTGAGATCACTCTTACAGTCTTACCAGTCCAACAAGAATTATAAGAGTGGCACTTCATTAGCCATTGATTGTCACCCGAATTGACTGGACATTTTGCATTGATTTGTCGAGTCAAGTAACATCCGGTCAAGTTTGCCAAAGATTTTGTCTTGTTTAAGGATATCGTATCATTTTCAAATTATACGAACTGTATAAATCGATAGTATTGAATCTATTCAGATATCAAGAATGATAAAGTATCGATTGAACTGATTGATCTCGAAAAGTTTCATATCAACTAAACTTATTATTGTCCATGTCTAGTCTATCCACATATATACTCATATTAAACATATACACACCAGGGTAATCACGTACTTTCACCACAGACTGTCACGTTTTACTACTAATGATAAATTAATCACTTATGATTACCATCAATAAAATTGAATCTAAATGTTATTCGTGTATGTTGGTTGAACACACCGATGTACAGACATTTGACTTGTTCAAGTTTTCGCTTCGACTGATTGTTGAGTGATTACAATTGTGATTCGATAATCCACTAGAAAGGCAAACTGTATTAAATTATCATTCGTATTAAAATGTGTCATCTCAGCAATAACATGAGATATGTCCAAAAGAATTCGAATCGACAGTTGGGTGGATAGTATATTCGAAAATTCGGTCAACAGAATGCACTAGGTGGCAGCGACAATTTAGCGGGAAGAAATTTATGTACGGAGCTGACATCGAACGGTAAAGTTGACACACCAATTTTCTCAGGGTTTATTCTCTTTTATCCTCCTGCTGTTCATGCGGCATTGTTTGTCAGTCATGTTTAGACGACTGGCAATCAGTTATCGATATTTAATACCTAAAGTAAATCAATACAGTACTTTTACATCATCATCTCATGTTGATAAACCAACTACTAAGACTACACCGATTGTTGGATTTGATAGCCTTCGAAAATCTGTTTATCATGAATGCATGTGCTATGAAACACTACAAGGTGTCCAATGGAATCGTTTTCCCGAATTATCAAGAATCCTCAAAGGACACCGAGAAGGTGAATTAACCATATTTACCGGTCCAACTGGTTCGGGGAAAACTACTTTTTTGTCTGAAGCATCATTAGATTTAGCTGAATCTGGTGTTAGAACTCTATGGGGTTCATTTGAAATCAAGAATGTACGCCTTTGTAAAATTATGTTGACTCAATTTGCTCAAACTCGTATCGAAGATGACATTGATTCTTTTGACTATTATGCAGACCAATTTTCCAAATTACCTATGTTCTTTATGGATTTTCATGGGGAACAATCATTAACGACTGTGATTCAAACAATGGCTCATGCTGTTGAAGAACATAAGATTAATCATGTTATTTTAGACAACTTACAATTCATGATAGGAAATGAATGTAATGGTCGATTTTCAAAGTTAGATCGTTTTGATTATCAAGACTTGATCATTGGATCAATGCGTAAATTTGCAACCCAACAAAACGTCCATGTCACATTAGTCATTCATCCTCGTAAATTACCTGCTGGTAGTGAACTTCTAACAAATAGTTCCATCTTTGGTGGTGCTAAAGCTGTTCAAGAAGCAGACAACATATTGATCTTACAAACTAAATCACTTGCCACTGGATCAGTGAGAAAATTTCTTCAAGTAACCAAAAATCGTTTTGACGGTGATCTCGGACTTGTTCCTTTAACATTTAACAAATCAAGTTGTGGATTTTCAAGGCTAACACGTGATGAAAGACACACCGTCAACTGTTCATACAAAATAACTGGTAGAAGTTGTGAATGAATAAACATTTTTTTTTATGATTCCACTATTATTTTTATTAGTAATATTCTAATTGATATTAAGCTAATCATGCAATACAAATTACCGATAGAGCTGACATCAGGTGGATCTTGCTTGTACCAACCAACAGCTGGAGCAGAGTGAGGAAGCGGTAAACAGAGCGTTCTAAACATTTGCTTTTGTATCGATTCAGTTTGACTTGTCATTTTCGTCTGTAAGCACATTCTATTGGTATTACTGTTGGTTCTTTTTACTGACTGGTTGTTCTTTGAAGCATTACGAGTTGATACGTGTAACTGTATCAATCTAACTATGGCTGATGAGCCGTTTGCTAATCCAGTTGCCCCGTCAGCGCAACATGTTCAGCAGCAGCAACATCAGCAACATCAACAACAGCAGGCATTACCTGCCAAACCCTTAACAAATGATGACTTCCGCAAGCTAATGATGACTCCTCGATCTGTATTGGCAACCAGTGCATCGTCTTCTTCTAAGATACATTCAGTTGCATCGTCAATACGTTCATCAAGTAAATCTAGTCATCAGTCGCGTCGACGTCCAGTACTTTCAGCATCAACATCATCATCAACGTCAACATCAGCTTCTTCCTCTGCTTATCATCATCGAAATAAAAAGAGGCCAATAGGCGATACATCCTTTGAAGGAGAAAGTGACGGCGAAAAGGATAAAAAACGTGACATGTACAAAGTTCTCAAGGACAAAGAAAAGGATGTTCTTGCCGAATTAGCAACCAGGTACAGAGACAGAGCAAAGGAAAGGCGGGATGGAGCAAATCCTGACTACGCCGGTAATGAAGAAGGGTTAACCGCATCACTTGTACATCCTTCATCAATTGGCCTTACATCAGATCCAAGCGACAATAGTGACTATGCATTTCGACGAAGGCAAATGATTGAAGAATCTAAGTTCTTGGGCGGAGATATGCAGCATACACACTTGGTTAAAGGACTCGACTATGCTCTCTTGCAGAAGGTAACAGCAACCACAGCTGCAGAAGAGGATGAAGAGGAGGATGAAGAGGCGTCGACGGTTGTCCCTCAAGATGAATCTAACGTAAAATCGATTCTTGCACAAAACATCCTAAAAATTGTAGATGTTAAATTACCCGAGCGAAATCAAGATTTCTTGCCTGGAAGGATGGCGTATCAAGTTGATTTGGAAAATGAATTTGCTAATGACATACCTATCACTGTCTATCGATCCAAAGCTGAGTGTCCTTCACTCGATGCTAACTCGGTTGAGACGACAAATGCCATTGTAATTAACAAGTTAATTCAAATCATCGCTGAAAAACGAAACGGTTTAATCAGTGAGGGTGACGCTTTACTCAAAACACTGAAAGTTGAGACAAGTGGTGAATAAAGCCAACCTGTCAGCTACAAGTGATGTAACTAATTATAAATTGTGAATAATTTATTGCAAAAGGTAATATTAATAATTAATCTTTTTAATTATATTATTTTTCTTTTTTTAAAGCCATTTATTTATTTCTTCTTGTACAATGGTTGGCCTCATTTATCTCAAGCGATGATGTCCTTTTGTGTCATAAAATGTTGCTGAGCTTTTCTCTCTCTCTCTCTTTTTCTCTTTCTCTCTAAGTGAATAAATTTTTGAGTAAAACAAAACTTTAAACTCGGTCGAATGGATTGTAATTTAAAGTTGATGTTGATGTTGAAAATAATGAAGATGAACTTGTTGATGGTGGATGAAGATAAAGACAAACAAATCGATTCAATAGTTCCTTGTAACTGATACATCATCGAATTGGGTAAAGTAAGTAAAAGTAAAAGTACAACTGTGTCAATATCAGCGCAAAAGCAGGGTGATAGAATAAAATTGGATCTGTCATTTGGATCGATGAAACCTTTACAAGAGAAAACTGGTTGTGCTGAAGCATGTGATGATTTTACAGTTATTTGAGAAAGTTGAGTGATGAATATCAGGTCTACAGAGATGAAGCTGCATCCAAGGATTATGATGGTTTCATCATGTTCTATCGGACAATGAAAAAGAAGAAAAGAGGAAGAAACGTAAAGTGAAAGTGACGGAGAGTGGAAAAGGCGATGCACGATGTTCACGTAATTTCCATTGGCACGGTGAATAAAGAACCAGTGAAAGGGTGAATAGATGATGAAATAAAGTGTTGGATAGCAATAAAAGATCACTGAGTACAGATATACTCACTCACACACACATACACACATACACACATTGAAGATAGAATATACAGACTGAACAAGAGAGATGACCACGAAAGGGGAAAAGGCGCAATGAACATTTGGTCATGTTATGATGATTGGCCAAAGAGGTATTTCATCCATGAATCCATCAACAGTATCCATCAAAGAGTCACCAGCACACTGACATCAACTAGTGGATCAACTGACTGATGCAGAAAGTGCTGCTGTTGGCTGTTGGGCTCAAATAGCAACAGCAGTTACAGCAGGAAAAATACTGTCAGTGCAGTGAAGCGAACATCTTTACGTATTTATGAAGACATTGATGACGACTACCGCTGTCTCACAGGAAACAAAAAGAGCACCAAGTGTGATGAAGTAAAGTGTAAGTGAGGTTCAACCAAGTGTCTCACTTGACCAGGCGGAGAGACACTCAGCTCATTCAGCTCATTCAGATCTTTCAGTTGTTCTTCTTTTTTTCTCCTCCTCCTTCTTCTTCTTCTTCTTCTTTTATTTCTTTCACTTCGCTCAGCTTCAATTCAGTTGTGTGCCTTCTGTCCTCTGTTCTGTCCATTCTGTTCTTTCTGTTCTGTTCTTTCTGTTCGTTCTACTAGCTGTGAAAAAGTAAAAGTAGCCAGTACACGCCATGAACATACGGTACCAACTGATCAGACAGAGAATGGACATACTTGATGTGCATGTGAGGTCTTCACTATGTTCACTTGGCTCACGTTAGAAGGTGGAGAATCTCTCTACCTCATCTCTGTTCTACTCTTTGCAAGGAAGTTAAAGACAAACCGAGACAACTGAAAGATCTACGAGAGATGGAAGAATTGCAAGAACTGAAAGAGAGAAGTAAAAGAGAACTCAAAGGATCCAAAGAACTGCAATCCAAGGAAGAAAGAGACGGAGGATTATTCGACGTAATTCTTTTTTTCTCACTCTCTTTCGGCTGTGGCTTCTTCTTTTTCTCTTTTTCTCTTTTTCTCTTTTCCTCTTTTTACTTTTTCTTATTCTCATTCTCATTCCTTTTCGTCCTTTTCCTCTTCCTTTTGCCTCTTTTTGTTCCTTCTCAACTCGTCATAATCGTAGTCCCTTGTAATGGCTGAGAGTAAAGTACCTCGAACCAGCTGAAGGCTTTGTCTGTGTCTTGGAGTGTATGTGACATCCACACACATATACACACACATACACATACACTGCAACTCGTACAGTAGAAGACATCGAAATTGCCCAGGAAATGGGAGACCTGGCCACCTCCATCTTCATTTCATCTATTCTTTTTGCTTCTTCCTCTTCGCTTTTCTCTTGGTCTGTCTTTTCCTTTTTCTTCCTTCATCTTCTCACTTCTTCTTCTTCCTTTTCTCAGATTCTCTCTTACTCCTCTCACTTCTCACGCTGCATCCTTCATCATTCATCCTTCATCCCTGTATCCCTCGGCTAAAGTCAACTTTCCTCTTTCCCTTTCCCCTTCTCCTCACTTTTCCAACTTCTCTTAGTCCGTCTTCTTTCTCTTTCTCTTTCTCATTCTCTCTTTCTGTCTCTCTGAGTGTGTGTGTGTCTCTCTCTCTCTGTCTCTTTCTCTCTGTAGTTCTTGCTGGTTCTTCTTCTACCCCAAACACAAACCATTTCGCAGCTGCTTCTGGTATCCGCTTTCATCGATTCAGTCACAGACTCACGACCACCGCATCAATCGATGATGAGTCGTGCAAAAGCTCCAGCCAATACTCGAGTGCACCTTTTTCTTCGTATATTATGTTATTCACTACTCACGCTGTTCTGTACTGTTCTCTGCTGTGCTGTGCTCTTTCTTCTCTTTCTACTATTACTACTATTTCTACTATTTCTACCATTTCTACTATTCCTACTCTGTATGGTCTCACTGCTGGCTCACTTATTGAATGTCTTTGACATCCTTACATTCAAACATTCGAAAATCCTCACTTATACACTCTCAATGAGCTGCACAAAAATGGAAACAATGAATGAATGGGAAAAAAAACTTTCTCAAAGTGAATTTAACAATTTGTACATTATATTAAAACATTCAACCTGTCAGGATTCACTCTTTTTCTCTTTTTTTCCCTTCTTTATCCTTCTTTTCTTCTTTGTTTCTTTTTCCTCTTATTTTTATTCTCTTCGCTCTTGTTTCCTTTTTCTTTCTTCTTTATTTTTTCTTCTTTATTCTTTCTTCTTTCCTCTCTCGCCTCTTTTACCCACTTATTCACTCTCTCCAATCTTTCTTGCTCTTTAGTCTTTGTCTTTTTTTCATGTTTGAATCTTTCACTCATTTTACTCATTTTACTCATTTTACTCGTTTTACCCGTTTACTCAAAGTGGTTACTCGAATTACAAGTCAACCTCACAGTCAACTTTACTTAAGTCAATGAGAAAACGAATCAGTCACTCAGAACTCTTCTTTCTTTTCCCTTGAAATCATTTCTCTTCTCTTCTTTTCTGCTCTTTTACTCTTTTTCTTTTACTTTTATACTCTTTTACTCTTTTACTCTTTTACCCATAGTGTCCTCAGGTTTCTCTTTGTGTGCAATCAAATTTAAATTTGCTTCCATCCCATACCAATGGTGTTATCTTTGCCTGTATTTCAAGTTTCACTTTGCTCTTTATTTTCTGCCCCTTTGCGGGTTGAAAAATAGAGAAAAGTGAAAAAGAGTAAAAGAGTAAAAGAGTAAAAGAGTAAAAGAGTAAAAGAGTAAAAGAGTAAAAGAGTAGAAGAGTAAAAAAAGTAGAAAAGTAAAAGAGGAAAAAGAGGAAAATCGAATGACTCGTTGAATGAAACGACATCATGAAGGCCCAAAGCTCCAACCATTGAGAATGAAAGATGGAAGATGAAAGATGCTCGGCCTGAGTCAAAATGCAACATCGTCCTCTTCGTCCTCTTCGTCCTCATCCTCGTATTCCTTGCCGATTCACAAGGACACGTAAGCACATGAAGCGATTGTCGTATCTTTTGCTTGTGTCTCTTGTCTCTTGTCGTGTGTCTTTTGTCTTTTGTCTTTTTTCTTTTGTCTTTGGGTCCCTTGCTATCATTCTTTCTGTTACTCTTTCTTTTACTTCTTCTTTTACTGTTGTTCTCTCACTCTCACTTTCTCACTCTCTTCACTCTCCACTTGCCTTTCAAACATCACATTTGAAGAGACAAATGTCACCTGAAGTTGAGTCTTGGAATGCGCAATGAGTTTAATAGAACTAACGAAAAGTGTCGCATGCTTTTCTTTTTCCCGGCCGGGCAAAATGTTCCAAGGAAAATAGAAAAAAAGAGGAAAAAGAAAGAGAAAAGGAATGAAAAAAACGAGAAAAAACCAGAAAATGTTTCTTGAGCGAGAGAAAGAGAGAAAGAACTAGGAAAGAACTCAGAACTTACAAAGAAATACAGTTGAAGCTGTCTCACACAGTGGCAAGTGTCTGTCACTCACCCGAGTCACCCTGTCTCATTGCATTCCACTTGTCTCTTTGTAACTCTTTTCTCTTCTCTTTCTTTTATTTCTTCTTTCTTCTTCTCTTTCTTCCTCTTTCTCTTCTTACTAAATCCTGTCCTCTTTTCATCTGCCCTCACCGGGCAAGACTTATAGGACTGAAAATTCATTCATTTTATTCTTCTTACTCTCTTTTACACTTATAATCTTACAATCTTACACTCTTTTTCCTTCTCCACTTGGCATCTCAACATCTCAACATCTCAACATCTCGCTATTTCTCTTTCTTCCTCTCTCTTTTCCTCTTTCATTTTTCCACTCGGTGAAAATTGCGATGAATTACTAGCTTTCTCTTTGTCATAAGACATACAAGTGTTCACTTTATGTTCACCAAGTAAACCATCTGCCTTTCCTTTCATTCGGCTCGTTGATTGGGCTGATTGTATTACAAATTCCGCACGAGTACTTTGTGTGAACCTCTTACATCATTCGCTCTTACATCTTGCCTGTTACATCATTCACCCTCACACAACTTAAGAAAGCACAGAGTAGAGAGAGACATTGGTTGTGTCTCACTTGGCTTTATTCTTCATTCTTTGCTCTTTAAAATACTCTACCGAAAGACAGTCACGATTTCCTGCTCGCCGACGTCTTCACATCCTACGCCAAAGTTGGTACTTGCCAGTTGCCACTTGCAACTTGCAACTTACAACTTGCTACTTGTTTCTTCGTTTTTTATTTTTTTCTTTCTACTTGCTATTTGACGCTTGCCGCCTTGCAGTTTAAAAGTTCATTTAAATCAACCGTGTAAAAAGAATGTATTTTCATGTGAATGTTCAATGCTTTTTTATGCTTCATTCTGCATCTTTTATCCAACATAACGTACACTAAACGTACATAACGTTACATGTTATGTTCAGTACACATTCAAGGTACAAAATGCAGCATCTCCTTCCTTCTCTTTCCTTCCGAACAACCAATTGACATGGCAAACTAAATAGATGAGACATCAAAAAGTCAACATTACTTTTTCACATGACTGATGAAATTTGAAATAAACAAACAACCTAAATGTCTCAATCGTATACATACAGGGTAAATGAAGTGATGACTCATTCAAATTAAAAGTCCACCCATTGGAAAAATTAATGTGGTGAGTATGAAAGTTTAATTCATTTGATCATTCGAATTTC
Source organism: Hemileia vastatrix (assembly GCA_030280995.1). Classification (NCBI taxonomy): domain Eukaryota; kingdom Fungi; phylum Basidiomycota; class Pucciniomycetes; order Pucciniales; family Zaghouaniaceae; genus Hemileia; species Hemileia vastatrix. Next base: position 29,205 of record JASXTE010000499.1, on the reverse strand, counting down.
GTGTTTCGCATTTCGTTCTTGTTCTTTCCTCGTTTTCTCATGATAAATTTACTTGACAGGTGACAGTGACTGTGACTATGAGTGTGACTGTGACCTATTTACCTATTATTCATATATTTATATAATGTTATGTCCTCTATGCCTTTTATTGGCAAATTTGCTGTGTCCAAGTGTCCAAGTGCGTATGAAATGTTGTTACTTCGGTTCAAGTTATTTATTTGACCCGCAGCAATTGGTCATCTTGTCTTCAGGCTGAACGGGTCAACTGAGTAAGTGTCTGTTATGTCTACGTGTGCACATGTCAGTGTATAACAAGGAACAACTTGCTGAGAAAAAGAGACAAAGGAAAATGAGATAAAAGAGCGACTCAAGTAACTTGAGTAACAATTGTCCATCAATGACCAGTCTTTCTCCAACTATCACAACTGGTGGATACGAATGAAAACGAGCATAAGGATGGCCATGTCAATGGAGATGAAGATGGAAATGTCAATGTTTTTGTGTATTTTTGTTTTTTTCTACTCTTTTTATGCTTGTGTAAATGTGTATGTGTTTGTATGTGTGTGCTTGTGTTTGTGTGTATGTATGTTTGTGTTTGTGTATGTGTGTGTGTGTGTGTGTGTGTGTGTGTATCCACTGACGTGTCTGTGTTGTGTGAGACCATTTCACCCGGAGATCTTTGTCTCTCTTTCTTTCTCTCTTGTCTTCGCTCTTTTCTCTTGAAGGATCAGTTGAAGAGGACCAACTGCTGCGGCCGAGAATCAACGATGTGCTATGGTACATGTCCAGTCTATGGCAAAGGACAACTAAAGCAAGACAAAAGGCAAGTAAGGAAACGAATGAAGAAGAAAGGAACAACTAGAGAAAGAAATACAGACACAGAGACACAAAGACACATACAGACACAGACATGAAAGTTTGGGCAAAGATTGTGTACTCCGTCGGTCCTCGTATTCTTTTTCACGCTGTTGAAGGACAGTAAGTGTCACTGGAGAGTGCATCAAGAGATGCTACATACACACGCAGACAAAGCACTGACACACACTGACAAAGGACACAATAGCCCTGGAGACAGAACTCGACCTGCAATCACCAACTGAACACGCAGTGAACGCGCCCATCGGATGAAATACTCAAATAGTGAAACGCTCGAATTCACTACTGGAGCGTAGTACTGTTCTCTTCTTCTTCTTTCTTCTTCTTCTTCTTCTTCTTCTTTTCTGTGATGTGCAGTGCAGGGTCGACTTGTGTTCGTTTTGTTGTCCCTCATCTCCATTCTTCTTCATCTTCTCCATCGTCTTGGTCGTTTTCATCTTCTTCATCTCGTGCTTCTCTTATTTTGCTGCTCTTTCTCTTTTTTTTCTATTTTCTTCATTTTCAATTCTCCTTTCTCCTTTTTCCATTATTTGCTGTCCCTGTTGCCTGTTTTTTTCTCTCTTTTATTTTCTTTTCTTCCCTCTTTTCTCTATTTTACCATGCATCCTTTCTTTTTCATTTGCCTGCCCATCATTCAAAGGCAAATCAGTGAAACGGGACACATGAACATTGATGAGAAAGCCAATTGGAAACTGCTACTTTTTCCTCCTTCTTTTACTTGTTTTTCCTTGTATTTCGTACTCTGTGGATTGAACGTTGAACGATCAACGTTCAACATTGAACATTGAACATTCAGTAGCATCAAGCATCCTCGAGTTGCATCCTTTGCGCACACATCTCAGGAGCATGCCTTTACCCTTCGCAAAAGTTGTACTTTGGTCTCTCTCTTTGCCTCTTTTACTGTCGATCAGAACCGTTCTAACGGACTTGAGTTACGATCCTACGCCAATCTCGCTCTCCAGCGCCTTTTCATCAGTGACATTGGCAGATCGACATGACGATGATGATGTTGATGATGTTTATCATGATGATGTCTCCTTCTTTTGTCCGTCGTCATGATAATTATCAAAGAGATGATGCAAAGACATCTCTTTAATTCAAAATGAAAGGTCTTTTAACGGTAAAAAAAATATCACTCTCGTCAAAAATATAATGTGAAAAAAAGTACATTGAAATGAACTTCAATGCACTTTCTGTCAATTTGTGCCCCTGACATGTTATGTCAAGTGAAAAATCAAACAAAATTACCTTAACAACTACTATTGCAACTTCAAGTAAATCTGCATCTACAACTGCAACAGCAACTTTTGCACATTACTTCATCTTCATCATCTTTCTTGTTGTTCCTTTCATCTTCATCATTCGCATCATCCACATCATTCACATCATTCACATCATACACATCCTTGTTGAGGATTCTTTTTCACCCTTTTCATCATTTCTCTTTTCCTTCTCCGTCATCAGTTGACCCATCAGACATCAACAGCATAAGTCATCAGCCAATAGCTATCAGCCAACAGCCACCAGTTCATCGTGTCTCTTGTTGTTGTTGTTGTTGTTACGATTGTTGTTACCACAAAGCTGTTTCAACTGTTACCACCTCAATCGACTGACTGCTCTCATTCTCTGGCTTTTCCTGTTCTTCGTTGTCCACTACATTAGGAGATTGTTGTTTAACTCTATTACTCTTTCACTTTCTCTCTCTCTCACACTTACTCACTCTTTCTGTCTGTTTGGCTCTTTCTTTCAATCTCTCTCTCTTTCTCTCTTCACCTGACCATCAGAACATCTACCGGACTGTGTATTTGTTGTTACTTGGTGTTTCTTTGTGTTTCCTCTCTTCTTCATTCTTTCCTTTTATCGCTCCTTTGTCCATACATCAGCAAAAGTTACAGCAATCAAAACATCAGTGACTTTACATCCTGTACAATAGTTTGACTCTTCCTGTCTTCTTAGTCGATTGTCGACTGTCAATTGTCATATTGTTTGTCAATTGAACGAGTTATCTTTCACTCGAGCAAAGTCAAATTACAAGTCAAGTGAAGTAGTGGCACACAAAACACCCAAAGAAAAAAAGGTGAAGCGAAAGGAATAAGTTAAGCATCTTATTGCTTTTTCCTCCTGCTTCACTTGTGTGTGTGTGTGTGCAACGTTAACTTCTTCTTCATCATCATCATCTTCTTCTTCTACTTGTACTTGTTCATCTTCTTCTTTGTTTTTCTCTTCTTCCGTCGAGTTTGTCTTTTCTGCTCCACTTGGACCACTGAATATTCACGGTGGCATCGTCAGGGCGAATTCCAAGTTCCTTCTCAGCTGCAGCTACAGTTGCAACAGCAGCCAAAAGGATGAGTGTACGAAGGATGAGAGGGTCTTTCAGAGGATCCCTCAGGAGGTATGGTTCTGCTGAATCCGGTCGGGGTAAACATGTTCGTCATCACATGTGGATATTCAAGAACAACGAATGGCGAATCGCGTACGGTGAGTACACAATTACCGAGTTACCAAGTTACCCGAGTTACACCAAGAGAACACCAGCAATATTTGACACATGAACAAATAACCTAATACACTGAATCTGGTTAAGTGTATGACCCATAATTCGCCAGGAAAAGGAGAAAAAAAAATTCCTTCAACGAATTCGTTCACTTCACTGGCAATGTTTGCTTGGTATTTGCATGAATAACGATTTAAAATACCATTCAGTTAGCCGAGGAGCACTTAACCGGGCTGTCGATCAGCACCAAAGCACCAAATGACCAGGTTCAACCTGTTATTTCATCCCCTTGTGGGTGGGTTTTTCCTTATTACATTCTTTTCTCGTTTCTCTCTTTTCTCTTTTCGCTTTTCGCTTTTCACTCGCTCTATCACTTAGCTACTGTTTTCTTCTTCTTCTTCTTTCTCTTCTTCTCCTTCGCTCTACTTAGCCACTTCCTGTTTGTCCAACTCTCTCATTCTTATTATTATTTCCTTTTCGCCTCTCCTCTTCACGCGAACACTTGTGCCCCAGTCTTCCAGTCTTACCCTGTCTTACAGTCTTGAGAATGGAAGAAAATAAATAAAAGACAGACGAAAGAGAAAGTTCTAGTGGTACTTTTGAGTGAAAAGTGGCTCTTACCACGATGATGCAGTCGATGTTACTGTTGCAACTGATGCAGTTGATGTGGCTTCAGCTGATGCCAATTGAGTGACTGACACACCTGACCTTACTATGCCAAGCCAGCTGTTGCAGTAACATGAAATAACTACTACTCTCTTTGGATACACTTTGGATACACACTGGATACACTGCATACACTGCATACACTGGCAAGTGCAAAGCGGTGTATTTGTTCAAAAGTGTTTCTCCAATGAGATTGAATGATGTTCCATACTTTCACATGTTTCACCACTGTACACACAGATACTTCGTCAAATGGATACTTTGTTGCTTCTGCTTGCACCGTGAAACCATTTGAATGAACTGCCCAGTGTTGAAGAAAGAAGTAAAGAAGTAAAGAAAAGAGGTCTGGATACTGAAGCTGAAAAAGAATAATGATTGTTCTCATTTCACCGTCCAATGGTCCTTGACCCACCCACTCTTAGCGCTCTTGATAGGATATTTTGTCCTCTGATTCATACTTCCTTCTCGTAGCTTTTGGCTCTCGCCTCTTGCCTCTTGTCGGTCTCTCTGTCATCTCATGTTCTGGTCAATTTTTCCCTTTCTTGGTCTTTTTGTTCCTCTCTTCTTTCTTTTTCTTTCTTTTTCTTTCTTCTTCTTTCTCAGTCCCTTTCTCTCTTTCTCTTTTTCCCTTTTTCTCGTTTTCTCGTTTCCTCTTTGCGTCTTTGCCATCAATTGTAGTGAAAAGTAGTTGTATATCACATCAGGTTGCGCACATCCAATCCGTACCCCCAAGTAAATGCCATATGAACCAGAAATGGCTTTCACTTGACTTTACAAGAGATCGAAAGTAGTAGAAAAAAGAAGAAGCAAAAAAAGCACACAGTAAAAATAGTAAAATTGAACAATGTGCACAATCTTTGATTCGAATTGTTCAGGTCGCAAGCTGTAAGCTTTGTAAGTTGTAGGTTGTGAGGGACAATGATGACTCTTCAACTGTAGAGTCAACCAATTGACCAATGAGAAAAGATACCCAGTCAGGAAAAGGCAAAATGAAGCAGAAGAGAAGAAGACAAAGTTAAAGAGGAAGAAAAGTAGTGCTAAAGATTGAATCGATTACTCGAACACTCTGTGTGTATGTGAGTCAATGTGAGTAAATGTGAGAGTGTGTGTGTGTGTTAGTGTCTCTGTCTCTGTCTATGTGTATGTGAGTGTGTCTGAGTGTCTGTGTCTATGCGATGTTGATGCGACTTGCTTGAATCAGTTGCTCAGCTTAACGTTTCCGAGTAGAAAATGTGTCCCTGACACACACAGCTGATGATGAAAGATACTTTTTTCCCTTTTATCATGAACACAGGGAAACCAGTGGAAAAGCACAAAAGTAGAAAAGTAGACAAGTAGTCAACTAGTCAAGTAGTCAAGTAGTCAAGTAGACTATGTTCACCTGAAAATAAAAGAAAATAAAAGAAAAACTCGACACAGCAGTTAAGCAGATGAGCAGATGAACAGATGAACAGACTAAAGGACAATTATGAGGAGGAAAAAAAATAAAAGAAAGAACCAAAAAAGAAGAGCATAAGAAGGAGGGATAAGTAAGACTGAGCTAAATAAAAGAATAACCACATAACAAACAATATTGAAGATACAATTGGAGAACTCGAAAAGAGGAAAAAGAGGAAAAAGAGGAAAAAGAGGAAAAAGAGGAAAAAAAGAGGAAAGACAGAACACACAGAAGCATCGAGTTCACAGAACACACACAACTCACAGAACAGGAAAGTCGAATCTAGAGAATGCGCATAATTGAATATGTGTCATTTCAATTCGCTTTTTACCATTTGCTCTTGCAAGTGAGTCATCTGTTCTCTCTTTCTTCTTTATTCTTTCTTCCTTTTCCTCTTTCCTTGTGATTCTTTCTTTTCTTTTTCCTTTCTCTTTCCTTCTTTTTGCTTCTGTTCTTCTTTTTTCGTTTTTTTTTTGCTTTTTTTCTTCTTCTTTTTTCTTTCTCATTACCCTTTGTTACTGGGTCTATGTGTGTCCCATTCACCAATCGATTGTTATAACTTAACCAAACTGGTTTGTGTCTCTTGCACTGTTGAAGTTACTTTTTTAAGTAGAAAAATCGAATGGAAAACACAATTTATTACATTCTTTTTCCAGTTGTGTTCTTCTTTGTCTTTGTGTCTTTTTCTTCTTCTTTCAGTTTGTCTCATTCTCTCTGATTCTTCTGATTCTTTGTGATTCTTTGTGACTTTCTCTTTGACTCTGTCTGTGTCTCACTATTTCTTTCACTATTTCTCTCATTCTTTCTCTCACTTAGTCGGTTGATGTCGCATATGTGTGCGTGTGATGCGTGTGATATCCTGATGGTTGATGGTTGATGGTTGATGCCTGATGCTTCACGACTCATCATTGTGTTTTCCTCACTTCCTCACTTGTTCTTGTCTCTTGTTCTATGTGTTCTATGTGTTCGATGTGTTCTATGTGGCTTTTTTTCCTTTTGCCTGCAACTCTTATTCTTTTCATGTAATTTCGCACTTGGTTTGTATTTTACACAACAGTGAAACACACAAAGTTGAAAAATAAGTCACATTTATGTTGTGTGAAGTGAAAAAATGTTCTTTCTGTCTTTTTCTCTCTCTCTCTTTCACTTTCTCTCTTTATCTTGTATTTTAGGCTGTTTTTGTCTTTGTGTCTTTGTGTCTGTCTATTGTTTAGCTTTTTGTCTCTGTCATATGTTTCATCTGTTTCATCTGTCTCTCATATGCTTTTCTCTCTTGTTTAGCTACTTGGTGTTTTTTTTCTCCTTGTTTCTTTCAATATTTTTGCCACCAAGTGCGGCGCCTTCATGTAGATTCATGTAAATTTATATATGAAATAACTTGCAACCATCATGTATAAACAGTGTAATGTTGCACAAAAAAATAATATATATAAATAAGAAAAAGTATATACTGAAAAGATCAACTGTAAAGAGAAAATAAAAAGTCCGACTTCTTTTTTTTCTTCTTTTTATTCTTCAGCTACAGTTGTACTTGTAGTTGAGTCAGTGAGAGTATTTTTTTTCCTTCACTTCTTTTTCCAATGGCACCAAAGTCACTGGTATTTCCATTGCAAAGAACTTGCAACTTCAGCTTCACTGGCACAGTTGCTTTAACAGTTGTAGTGGCATCTCTCTACATCTCTACATCTCTGCATCTTTTTCTCTCTGTTTTTCTCTCTTTATTTCTTTCTGTTTTTCTCTTACTCTTTCCAACATTTGCAAGATGGATTGTGGTAAAAATGGGCCAAAGGAAGAAGAAGAAGAAATTCCCTTTGCCAGGAAAAAAAAGAGAGAGACAGATTCAACGAGTGAAAAAAATAAAGTACAAATAAAAAGGAGAAAATACGTAAAAGGGTTGAAAAGTCACAAAATTTAGTGAAAGAAAAAAAGTAAATTCTCTGGTGGATTGCAAGAAGAATTTTTCTTCCTTCTCAGGCTTCTCTTTACATTCTTCAACTTCTTTTTTCATTGGCTGTGCTGGTGGAAGTAGCAGTACAGCAAAGGACCAGAAGACCAAAGGAGAAAATAAGGATTTCACTTGCTGTTGTTGCTATTGTTGCTTCTGTGTCTGTCTATGTGAATGTGTGTGTGTGTGTGAACTGTCAGGTAGAGCAAAAATTGCCTCTCAATTCACCAAACACACAAAGAGACACAAATATATCGCTAAAGAAAGTGGAGAAAAGCTTTTGCTTTTCGGCAAACTGCTTTTGCCTGATGTCTGGTGCCTTGTGCTTTGTGCCTTGAGATCCTCATCCTCGGTATTTTTCCTCTTTTCCTGTTTTCCTCCTTTACGTGTTTTCTCCCTGTTCTCTCTGTCTTCTATTCTTTTCCCTTTCTTGCTTCAACTTGCATCTCGCTTGTGCCCAATTGCCAAAGGTTAACAGGCAGTCGACTTAACCTACCAGGAATAATGTAACAAGTCGATAATTCACAATTGACGATACATGAGGACAAAGATGTACGGTCAACCGGTAAAATGATTTTACCTGCACTGGATGACTGTACCTTTGTCGATGACACAAAGCCTCTTGGTCGATTTGTATTCTCTCCTGGTAAAGGACACGAACAATCGCAAATCCACAATCCAAGATACAAATAGCCAGTATGGAGGAAAACAAAAAAAAAGAAAAGACACACAGGCAAATAAGGTATATTTTTTCAATATCTTTGACCATTTTCATGTGAAAGTTGAAGGAAAGAAAAAAAAAGACAAGTGCGACTTAAACTGCCAGTACAAGTCACAAGAGAAGCCTTCACATACTGTAGAGTTGACCATACACACAAAATACGAAATACGAAATACGAAATACGTCAATGTGAACAAAGGAAAACATCAAGGGTAAAAGGTACAAAAGTAAGAGTTATGTAAATACAAAAAATAACCAAAAAGAACGACATACAGAACATAGAACATAGAACAAGAAGAAAGACGAAGGACGATCGACAATCTACCATCCATGATCGTGTCTTCAGGGCGAATGTGATAAGCGTTATGTGTTCAAGATGAACATTTTTCCAATAAAATCACAGCCAACTGCTATAACGAGGGAAAATATAAAGAGAGGAAAGAGAAGAAGAAGGAAAAAAAGAGAAAAAGAAAAAAAAATAATACAAAAAAAAAAATAGAATACACAGCAAAGGATTAGAAGGAAACAATGATCATTAGTGAGATGAATACCTTGGATAAGAGTAAAATGAGTGGAAAATATGATGGCAAACACGCAAATGTTGATGCAGCATCGAATTTTTGTTCGTGTAGTAGCATCAAATCGATTGACAGGCGCAAACATTAACACTGTATTGTATCATCGTATTGTCCCTCGTGGTCTGATGGGCCAGGTGACCATTAGTCATGCCACAATTTTTCTTTTGTACGTGTGAAGGATGTACAAAAGAACAAGATCTTTACCGAGATATCAATTGACTCGACGGATGCGAAATGGAGAGAAATGAGTCCATGCACGCTTTACCAGTAAAGTACACATCGAAATACCTCAAGACTGAAAGAAAAAAAATGAGAGACAACAAAAAGAAGAAACAAACTGTCTAAGAACAAAAAGGAAAAACATGGCAAATAAAAAGAGGAAGAAAGGAAGAATATAAGAGGAAAACGAAAGAGAGAGAGAGAAAAGAGGATGCTGCTGATGTTACTGTTACTGATGCTACTGATGCTGATGGGAAAAAGTTTCCCTCTTTTCTGTAGACGTCGTCAGTTGTATTCGCTTTTGGTCACATTCGTATTTCGTTCTTCGTATTTCGCTTTTCCTTCTTTGTTGGCCGATTACCGATGGCGAGGAAAAAATAAATAAATGTCGAACCGAGCAAATGCACTGCCAGAGTCATTCCAAGGGAAATGACCACCAAACTCACTGAGCGAGTCTGATGGTTCTTTCTTCGTTCTTCTTTTCACTGATCAGTGTGTTTGATTTTCTCCTGGCACTTTTGCTTTTCTTTTGCCTTTCTTTTCCTTCTCTTGACACTCTTGGCCTTTTGCACTCTTCTCACCTGTTTGACCCGTGTCAGTCAATGAGAGCATCTTTGTTGCTCTCCCGTCTTTTCTTTGACTTCTTTCTTTTTTTTGTTGTTCTTGCTGCTGCCTTTGTCCTTAGTAGGTTGTTGTCTTTGTTCTTTCTCTTTCTCCTTGTCCCTAGTGACTATTTTATTGCTTCTGCTTGTTCTCGTTGTTACTGATGCTCTGGACCTGTCTATCTATCTGCCCATCTGCCTATCTGATGTCTCTCTGCTCATCTCATGTCTGCCACGGGTTATTGTGTTACGCGTACACACACACACACACACACACACACACACTCAAACACATGGACAGTAGCCGGTACACATAGAGACAAGGAAAAAAAACGAAAAAAAAGGTAACGAGGGTACAGGAGATTGAGAATAAGGCAGATTGAGTAATAGAGAAAGGCAAACAGGCGACAGAGAAGGAGTGGATCAAGAGCCAGCTTACGCTCCGATTGACGTGAACCAAGTCGTGAAATCTGCTTACTTAACTAGCAAAAAAGTGCACTGAAAGAGTGGATCAACCTGAGTGAGTGAGTGAATGAATGAATGAATGACTGAGTGAATGGAGCACAAGCAGCATCTTCACAGCTTTAACTTTTTACCTGGTTACCAATTCGATTTGTTTGTCCAAATGGTACAAAGGAACTTCTGTTATTTCTTGTCAACTGTCGACTGTTGATTGTACGTCCCGTGTAAAAAAGAGTCACTGTTGGACTGCTATTTGACTCATTTATTTCATTTGATTGGTCTTTTCTCTCTTTTCCTCTCTGGGACTCACTCACTCTTCATATTAGTCTCCGTCCTCCTGCTTTTCTCACCATGCGAGTCTCCTGTCGCGATTTAGTCTCGCGTGGCAAGAGCAAATAGCTCATTTAATGTGTCAGTCGGTCTTTTTATCTTCAACATCTTTTCATCCTTGTTCTTTTATCTTTTTTTTCCTTTCTTTCTCTGTCTTGTTCTTTTGCCTTTCATTTTATTCTTTTTGTTCTTCTTGTTCTGTAAGTTCTGTAAGTTCTTTGAGTTGCCTGAGTCACTTCTTTTTACTGAAAACATTTAAAGGATCACTCTGACCTGTCCATTGCAGCTTCATCGATGACCACAACTGCTCATGCTGATTGCCCTTGCTTTTTCACTTCTTTTCTTTATTTCTTTCTTCCCCTTTTATTTTCTTCCTTCTCTTTCTCTTTTTTTTCTTTTGCTTTTTCTCTTTTTCTTGATTTTTTGCCTTTTGCCTTCTCTGTTTTTTTCTGCTTTACTCGTTGAGGCGAACTTGCGTGTTCTTCAGATTCTTCCATCGGAGCATCTGACGCATGTATAGCAGCAATGTTGAGCAGGCAAAGTCGCAAACGAGCACAAGAGAAAGGGAAAAAAGAGAAGAAGAGAAAGAGAAGAAGAGAAAGAGAAGGAAAAGGAGAAAAAGGGAAAAAGAGAAAGACCCTGTATCAAAGATATGCTACAGCCAATTGCATCAACTAACATCATCCGCATCCTCACATAAATTAGGCCACATCCAAACCATCAGATGGCAGATACTTTGCTAGAAAATACCGAAAATGGATTAAATGACAAACTGAGTAAATTGAATGACAAACCACCAGGTTTCACTGTTAAATGTACTTGGCACTTGTAATTCGCTTCATTGGTTCAATTGGAACCCATTTTATGGGTTGACTCTAGAGTCAAATATTAGTAGTAAAGTCATGAACTTTCCTGTTGATCAATTGAGTCGTCAGTTGTTGTCGCTTGTTGGCAATAGCTTTTCAAATTGACGGCAAAACAGTCTTAATTTGGTCCTTTATTAGTCCTCGAGGATGCACTTACTTTTACTGGAGGTTCGGTGATGGAGCGTTAATTCAGTCCACTCAGTGGACTCATTTGCAAAAGACCTAAAAAGGCAAAAGAGAAAAGGAAAGGGAAAAAGAAAAAAAAAGGAAAAAAAAGAACAAGACAAGAACACACATAAACATACAAGAACAAACAAACAAATTCGGAAGCCCACACGATGCATGAAAAACAAAGACTCGCACAAATACACAAAGAGAGAAACAATGCACAAGATAAAGTCACAGCTTTATCACCTGTTAAAGTACTTAATGGACGTCATTTACGTCCTTACGCGTTGAAAGGTTAACTAACCTTGTCATTTGTACCTTTTTTCACACTTGTTTTTTGTCGCTGATTAAGCGTATTTCTATTGTATCCTCATTCACAAGCAATGAAATAAATGTGCTGTTGTCACTTACCCTGTATTATTGGCCCTTTTTTTTCCTTTTTTTTATCATTTCCTTCTTTGTTATTTTCCTTTACTTTTGTTGGTTTTCCTTGTGTTCTTTTGTTTTCCTCCTCTTTGTCTCTTTATTTTGTCCCTTTTGTTTACTGAAACTTTTTTCATTTAACCGTTGAACCATAAAATTGTCATTCCTATCAAATGGAAAAAACGATCAAAAAATGTCAACAAGGCTGGATGAGCAAAGAAAAGGAAGAGACAAATTTTTTAAACACTTTTTACTTTTCACTCTTCACTTTTTTATCTTTTATTTTTTATTTTTTATTTTTGTTCAAAATTTCTCCTTTCACTTTTCACTCTTTTTCATTCTCTCTGGCCAACATTTGAAAATTAGTTCACTTGAATCTTTTTAACTTTTGATCAGATTAATGCTGACACTGACAATTGATTCGAACATTTTTTCCCTCAACCAAATGAAAAGACAAGTTCATTTAAGGCAAATAGCGACAAATTGAATTGAATTAGAATATATTTGACTGAAAGATAGAAAGAGAAAGCAATTTGTCGTTGTCGAGAACTATCGGCCAAAAGGTAAAGATATTCATACAATTGGACTTTTCTATCGACAAGGAAAAAGAATGTTTTTCATTAGATTGAAACGCACTGTTGTCAATTTGTTCTTTCCGAGTACCTGTAATTTGCAAAAGTCGATGTTTTGCATGTCAATGAGATGACCAGAATTGACTTTGACATGGACAACAGAATGATAAGCATGATGAAGTATGTAATTAGCAATTGAATATCTACCACGACATGTTGGATCTGTTGGTATCTATGTGTGTGCATCTGTACATCTGTACATCTGTAGATCTGTGGATAAGTTAACAAGAAATTGGGTCTATTGACACAGAAACAGAGATAAAAGATGACAAGTTACGTGTGACGCGTGTTCCTTCATCGAATTAACAAAAGAAAATGATGTCTTTTCTATTCTATTGACTATTGTGTCCATTGTGGTGTGTGTTCTGTTTCTCTTTTGCCCTTTTTGTTCTTTCTCATTGATTGTATTTCTTTTCTTTTCTCTTCTTTTTTCTTCTTTGTCGCTACCATTGTTGTCCATGCAACTGAATACCTCGTCGACTTTACTGGACAATTCGATGATTCCTCGATTTGCTGATTCATCCACTCATCCACTGGGTACACAATTGATCGGCCAACCAAACAACCAAACATCCTTACATTCTAACATCCTAACACACATCAAATTCAACTTATATCAGAGGATGGAGATGAGGTCACACTCATGTACGCAAAGCATGAGGTAAGAAAAAAAAAGCATAAAAACTCACTCACATACTTTCATAGACATTGAGAATCTTTTCCCTTGTTTGCCTTTACATCTGCCTGCGGCTGCACTCACTTAATCCTTCTTCTCTAAAGGATGAGCAGAGTTTACCGAGTATATTTCACCCTCTCGTACTTTCTGTGTCATACTGTCATGCTGTCCTTCTACCAATCTACCAACTTGATAACCTGCCAACCTGACAACTGCTGATTTTTACCGACTGCCGACTGCCGACTACCATCTCACCGTCTAAACATCTCACCGAATATTAGACCAGTTAAGGTTGATGATGAACTCGACTGTTGATTCAAGAGTTGATTCAAGATACACAAAAAATCACAAGTACTTCTTTAAACTTTCTCTCCCTCTCTCTCTCTTTCATTCTCTCTCTTGAACCATTCTGAAAACCACTGTGACCACTTCGAATATACTTCAACAATAGTGCTTTTCATTTTTGACACAAAAAATTGCCTTCAAAAGATTGAATACACTTGGACATGTGTCCATCTGTCAATTTATCTGTTTGTCCATTTTTTTCTATTTGTACACTTGTACTCTATTGATATCAAAGAAGATTGTTGACTTTTTCCAGTGAAATATTTTCTCGATTTCATCTCTTTATTGCAAGGTGAGAGGAGCCATGTGTGCACTCTTTGTCAGGCTCGTGAGTCGATTGAAAAGAACAATGGCAAAATAAATTCACTTTACTTACTCATAAAGAATGAGGCAATGAGAATGAGGGGAAAAGAAAAGAAAGAAGAAATTTCTTTACTTTACTTGCTAGTGTATGAGTGAATAAGTCTGTTTCCGGTTATCACCATCAACACGTAGAAGGGAAAATGGTCATGATGGGCATTGGTGAACACACAACAGTGATTCACTGCACATCCAATGAACAGTAACATCACAAAGAAAGGCAAAAAAAGAGGAAAGAAAATGAAACAGAATTGATCAAAGTACAAGAGACAAAGTAACACATAGTAGAGAACAGTAGAGAGAGAGGTAAAAATTTATTCTTCTTTGTCGTCGTCTCTTTTCGTTACTCTCATTTCATTCTATTCGCCTGAGCACCTAGAACAACTTCAACAACTGGCCACTTTTACTTGACTAACTCAAGGTGACCCAAATGTAGGTGACTTGTTAAATGTGGGCAAGCAGAAGGAAGAGGTCCATCTGTACAATCAGTGCGATGTGTTTGGATGTTAACTGTATGTGTTCAGTGTTGGATGTGTTAGATGTGTTAGATGCTTACGATCTGTCCGATCGGTCATCTCCTCGCTCATCAAATTCACCCTGAGTCAGGAAGAAAAGAGGAAAGAAAGAGGAAAGAGCAAAAAGCTAAGAGGAAAGGAGAAAGGAGAAAAGAGGAAAAAGAACATACAGCAAAGAGAAGAAGAAGAAGAAGAAGAATTCCAAGAAATACAGCATTGGAAGAAGAGAAAAGGCAAAGAGAGAAAAAGTTCTTTCTCCCATCCGACTTCTCTTGCTTGTTCTCTTCACTCTGTGTGACTCTGACTCTTTTTGCCTTTTCTTTCACCCCATCGAATTTTTGGATACGCATGTTCTGATCTCTCTCTTTGCTCACTCTCCCCATTCAGTCGTTCAGTTGTTCAGTTCTTCACTTCTCAGTTCTTCAGTTCTTCTCTAAGCTCATTTTCTCTCTTTCTCCCTTTGGTGTGCTCTGTTGCTGCCGTCTGCATCACTTCTCACTCAGTTCTCAACTGAACTGTCGCAACTTTTATTTTTCTTCTGCTACACTCTGTGTCCATGTGTATACTCACTTTTTACAATCTGTATACAGTTCTTCTTCTTCTTCTTCTTATTCTTCTTCCTCTTCTTCTTTGTACTCTTCAAGAGAACTCGCCTGTGCTTATTCTACTTCACCGTCGGACCAAGTGACATCAGTTCATTGAGTGATCTGAGTGATTTGAGTGACGAACTTTCACTTTTGAAAATTCACTCCGTTTTGTGTGTGAATGGTGTATGTTTGTGTCAAACTTTCTTATTCAACTTTGTCAGTGCCAAAAATTCAACAACAAAAGCATAGGAAAAGACCAACAAGACACAGAGAAAAAGTATATATATCTATTGATTCAAGTGATTCAAGTGATTCAGAGAGTGATTCAAGTGATTCAAGTGATATCATCATCTTATAAGTCGAATAACAGAAGGACAAACAGCAAGAAGATATAACTCCACTTTCAAGTGAAAGAGTTTAAATTTTTTTCTTCTCTCTTTGTCTCTTTTCACTTCTTCAAGTTGTTCAAATTGTTCAAGTTGTTCTTGTTCTTGCTCATGCCAGATGTTTATACCGAGTGAGTGAACTGAGTGTGTGGAGATAGAGTGAATGTTTTCCAGTGTAACTGAGTGAAGACCAGTGAGTTGAGATTCACAGTCAGTCAGTTGAGGTACACATTGAACATTCAAATCTGCCAAATCCAAAAGATACAACACGCAACACGCAACACGCAATACATAAGAAAGAAAAACACACACAAGATATAATTCATACAATAGAGAAAGAAGAGTACACAGGACAGAATCTGGGAAAAGTGAAAAGTATACAGAGAGTCAGACAGGTCGACAGAGCGATCACTAATTCATCGGACACAAGTGTGAGACGGATGGAAGAATACTGAAGGCGATAAATAAGAAAGTAGACAAGTAAAGGTGGGCGAGAAGCGACAATGTGAAGAATGAACTCAGCTGTCAAGTGCAATGAAAACAGTTGCTTTTTCATGTCAGTTGTAACATAGTGTCCATAGTGTGATGAGAATTGCCTTCGGTCAGTGCTGTACAGAGTGTCCAGTCAGTTCAGTCAGTTCAGAGTATTCAGTGAGGTTCCTTGTGAAGTCTCCTACTCTGCCTGTTGTTGATTCAGCTTTTCTTGAGCCTCATTTAACTGAATATGTGCAGTGTTTCCTTGTCATTTTTACTTTTACTTGACTTGTGATTCTCTTTACTCACTGCTTGTGACTTGGTGTGTCCTTTGTGTCACTATTACTCATTAACTACCGACTGAGTGAGGCACTCTTTGTCCATCTTAATGGCCAACCGTGAATCGCATCGGTAGACAATCGCCCCTGAAAGACCAGACACACTGTGACAAAGGAAAAAACAGGCCAAATAAAATACCCTCAGACAAGTCACACTGAAGACATAAAGACATTCACAGAAAAGAAGGAAAGAAGAAAAGAAGCAACAGAAGCAAAAGAACCAAAAGAAGAATAGAAGCAAAAACGAAGAAAACAAGAGAAAAAAGACAAAAAGACAAAAAGACAAAAAGACAAAAAGACAAAAAGACAAAAAGACAAAAAGACAAAAAGTACTGAGAGCACATTGAGAAAGACTATATTGTTGACCAGTACTTCACTTGTTCCTTCTCTTTTTATATCATGTGATCAGTCGAGGGTAAATGAGTGAATCCTTGAACGAATAAGTATCTAATGTACTCGCAATCGAATCCTTTTCTTTACTTGAATTTCTTCCTTTCCTTCTTTTCCTCTACTTGAGGAATGAGGAAGACAAGACACACACAATTGTCAGTCACCATTAACCACTGAACAAACATAGAATATTAAACCGATTTAGCTGATTTAACTGATTTAACTGATTCACCCACTCACTCAGTCATTCACTCACTCATACTGTCATTCTGTCATAAGACTTGTGAAAAGAATCCTCTGCTCCTCATTCAAGTAATTCCAATAAGAGGGAAAAATCACTTAGCACAGCGATAAAAAAAAGAAAGAAGAAAAAAGAGAAGAAGAAAATCGACACTGAGGATAAGGAAGAGAAGAAAAAGAAGCAAAAGAAGCTAAAGAGAGTAAAAAAAAAAGTTTACAACTTCTTGCATCAAGGACATAGATACTACCATGAAATGCGAAGTTGAGCGAGTTTCATTTGAAGTTTGAATTTGAAAGAAAAAGAAGAAGAAGCAAGCAAGTAAAAAAAGAGAGTATAAAAAAAAATTGTCAAGAAGGAAAATCAATTTTTTCAATCTGCCGCTGAGATTGTTGGTCTTTTAGTGTAAGTGATTCGCTTAATTCGCATCTTGACAAACAGTCAAGGTGGATACAAGAAGCAGCAGGTGAAAAGTATTCCTTTGATACACTGACATACTGACACGTTGAAAGAAGAAGTGCGAAAAAAAAAGAAGAAGAAGAAGGATAGTTGGTGAGTTGAAAAGAAAAGTGGCAAAATTCGAGGACAGTTTAAAGGATGAATCGTACAAAAGAAGCTTCATCATCGAGTTCTATTGGTGGAGCAAGTGGAGGTGGTGCGTCTGGTAAAGTCAGTACTACCACAATAAGCAGTGGTAACCTTAATAAGTTATTCATGAAACCAACTTCAAAATCAGCACCGTCCTCACCGCCCATCACGACGGTGACGGCTGCATCACCTGAACCACCGCCAGTTTCAATGCCTACTAGTGATACTAGTGATGTCACTGGTGTTTGTTACACAATTCAACCTACTACAACTCAATCAACATCAACATCAACATCAACATCACTTTCCCTTTTAACTACAACAAAAACAAGAACAACAACAGAAGCAACTGGTAGTGATTCATTTCTCACAAGTGGTCTTTGCTTTTCACCTGCAACTTCTGCCTTGCAAAGGCTGAGTATTGGTAATAATAGTAGTGGTAGTAATAATAATCACGGCAGTTGTGACCAAACAACAGCATCAGAAGCAACCGTTGCAACTATTGGTAACTTAACTCGTTATCCTATTTCATCACCTGGTTCAACGCCTGATCATCCTTCAACATTGTCACCTACATCACCAGTCAGTCAGCGACTTAATTCACAAAGTGTTGTAAATCAGTACTTTACAAGTCAACATAGATCAAGTATGCAGTACATTCAAACACCTGGTACAGGAGGAAGTTCTGTCGGTCGAAATGACGGTCCTAATTCGGTATCGACAAGCAGTTCGGTCTTTACATCTCGACGCAGAGGTTCTTCCAATGCAGGTCAAAGTAATTCTGGTGATAGAGGTGGAGGTGGAGTAGGTTCATCATCAACTTCTTCCATGGCAGGAACAGGTGGCACAATACGACGAAGGTCACGTGAATTTGTACCCGGGCCAATAAGAAGAGCATCTCAGGTGTTGATTAGTCTTACATCACCTGATGGAGCTTCTCTTTATGGCGAGTGCAGTCGCAGGGATTCTCGTGCTGTGCCGCAAATAACATTAATGAGTTCAACCTTTCAGCGTTTGCCTATGAAAGACTTTGGTGCCGAAGTTCGTGCTTCTATGGACGTTGATCAGTTTTTACAACAAGCGGTTCTTTTACTCGATGTCAATGAAGCATCCCTTGAGGGAATCGTCGATCGAATAGTCAAAAAGGTAAGATCTTACAACTTATTTTATTCGCTCTTTTTTTTTCTTATTCTTTTTCGTCTTTTTTTTCTTCTTTACTTTCTTTCTTCTTTACCGAACAAAGATAATGTCCAATCTGTTTTAACTTGTATTTATGCGCATTTTCATTTTGTTTGTCCCGATGTTTGTTCTTTTCTTATTCACCATGGTGAAGGTTGTTGTATCTTGTGTCTTGTCATTTGTGAGTTGCATGTAGGATGTTGTTGTTGCTGTTGTTGTTACTGTTGTATTCTGTATGTTGCATGTTACATTCTAGATGTTGTAAGTTGTATGTTGTATGTTGTATGTTGTCAGTTGTATTTTGTATGTTGAATGTCGGATGCTGCCTCATGTCAGAGTCGGTATTTGTCTGTCCGTATGTATTTGTTTGTCCATACTTTTTTTTGTGCTTACAAGTGCCTGAAATTGCATTTTTCTCTCACGCCTCCTGGCTCTTCCTTTGTCTCATTTATTCATCCACCCAATGCTTCATCAGAGATCAAAGAGAAAAGGGTGTCAGTGGCCACGATCAATGAATTCAAAGTTGTTCCTTACAATTGTTCTTTCTTGTATTTTGTGTTTCTTATCTTTTCTTCCTTACATCTTATGTCTGGTGTTTTTTTTATGTTATTCTTACTGTCCCATTGATCTGCGAGTTAGAAGAAAGATAAAGAGTGGGAGAGTGAGAGTACTTCATCCTGTTTCTTGTCTTTGTCATTATTTGTCCTTGTTACTGGCAACTGGATGATTGGGTCGAATCAACTTTCTCCACTCATTTGACTGACTGGAGGCGGTTTCAATGAATCATTGTGACCTGAGTCGGGCCAATCAAACTGACACACGCACATCAGTAATGTTGAGATGCAACTCATTGATCCGAGGTAAAATAGAAAATACTTACTTGCTTCTTAACACAAGCGTGAACACATTGTCAGGCAACAGTAGATTGAAATGCATAGCAAGTGCTTGTTCTCAGCATTTTTTTTTCTTCTTCTTTTATTCCTTTTGCTTCTTCTTTTCTTCTTTTCTTCTTTACTCTTTTCTTCTTGGTCTTTCCTTTTTGCTCTTGGCTTTTTTCCTTCTCACTTTTCAGGGACAGAGCAAAGCGTGAGATTAGCTGTAGACAAACTCGACATATACAAAAAAGTTAAAGCGTGGGTGGAAAGATTGTAAGATTGTAACATTGTAGAATGGTAGAATTGTAGAATCCATCTGCCGAAGGGAAAGAAATGGTTAGACGACTTGCAATAACATTTATATCGGACAGGACATTAGGCTTGAAAAGCTTGCAAAACTTCCTCTTGCCTTTGAGCTTGTGTCCTTCTGTCCTTGTGTACTTCTTCTTTACTTCTTCTTCACTTCTGTTCTCGTCACTTTTTTCAACTTTCAAACAGTTGTTCAGGTGACATTGTGATTGGCGAAGATTCTTCTAGTCCTTTTTTGCCGTTCGGATTAGAACATCCGAGTCACAAATCAGCTTTTACTCTATGCTTATTCCTTAGGGTAGATTTCCACCATTTTTTTTCTTCCTTTCTTTCTTTCTCTCTCTTTTGCTTTGCACTTCATGCTTTAACCTTACGTAAGTAAAGAATTTTGATTCACAAACCAGTTCGATCGGTTACGGCCTGTAAAGTTCGATCGAAGGATGCTACAGAAGCACCGACAGCAAAAGTATAAAGTAGAAAGCACAAAGTACAAAGTTGAAAGCATCAAATAGAAATAGCTAAAAGATACAGAAGAAGTTCATCCGAGATGAAGTATAAGTGGCTGAAGAGGCAAGGATGTATACCCTAACAGCAGGATAGAACCAACACAATCAACACAACCAACATAACCAATGGAAGTAAAAAAAAACCAAAAGCATCGAAAAGAGTGGAGAAAGAAGAGGAAAAAAGTTGTATTTTAACTCATTCAGTCATCCTGAGTATAATTCATCTGTTATCATTTCCTATCATCATCTTTAATGCTTATTCACTCACAGGATGAGCATATGTAGCCTTTTTAAAATCCAAAAAATTGAAGGGGAAAAAAACTCAACACTTTTACTGACTCGTACTGACTTTTTGCATCTTTTCGTTTTTTTTTCTTCAAATATAAACTTTTTTGCCAATAAATAAATCTTCTACTTTTTTGTCATCCTTAAGTTAGATACACATTCGATAGGAGGAGAAAAATCATTTTGACATTGAATGATGAAAAAAGGATGGGAAAAAGTAAAGAGGACAGGGGTAAATTGCAGTAAAGATGGTAAGATAGACAACGAGTGATATCAAGTGAAAAAAGTGAAAAGGAAGAGAAAGAATCATCTGAGATTGAGAAAGAGAAAGACAGAAAAGTGTAAAGAGTAAAAAGCAAAGAGAAGATGAGACAAGATGAGAGAAGATGAAAGAAAAGAGGATGAAGTGATAAAAACTTTTTCCAGTATCAATGGGTGGTTCTTTTGGGTCAGTCTCCAGGGTTTTTTAGCCCATTTGTCACACGGTTATTCTTGTTGACCGCTGACTGAGGGATAAGTCGATGGATGGGTCGAAAATGTCGAAATTTCCAGTCTAGTCTCATGTTCTTTAATTCCCTTGACAATTGATACCCCTGACATTTTGATTGTTTTTTTCATCAGCATCTGCAGATTTCCTGCTGCGATTCAATTAACCTGTTGCCAAAGTTTGTCAATTCAATCGACACATAGTTGAGAACAATAGATGTCTATTCTGCTCTTTTCATTGTTTGTTAAAATGATGGTTGTTTTCTGTAGTTTCTGTAGTTTCTGTAGTTTCTGTTGTTTTTGTTGTTCCTGTTGTGTTCTGCTCTTGTTTACTGGTGTGACATTTTGTTAATTCGCCCTTTGTATGTGAGTGTCTGCCTTGTCTTTCGGGAAAAGGGGTCATGTGTCCTTTTTCTGTCTTTCCCTATTTCACTCTTATTTTGTCTCTTTATTTTCTTCTCTTATTTTCTCTTTGCCTCTGTGAATCTCTCTCTGTCTCTCTGTCTGTCTTTCTTCCCTCTTGGAATTCTCGGCGTATCTGCCATCAAGGGAAATAATAATACCAGGCACAGCCAAGGCCACTACTGGCAACTACATCATCATTTCATCACATAGCATTGATGTGCCTCACTAACTCAACTGCCTGCATTAAATCCTCTGGACCCATGGTAGATGCTAATTGTATTTGCATCCGCATCCTTTTTTCTTCCTTCCAATTTTTTTCTCCTTCATTCAATCTTTCTATCTGTGCATGTGTCTTCCAATCCTTGTATCGTTGTATCATTGTATCCTTTTCTTCATTCTCTTCATTCACTTTCAGTATCTGTACAGTGTCTTTATATCTTTGTGTCTTTTCACTTGTCACTAGTACAATTCTGTCCTCACCTACTCACATCAGTATTTCTAACAGGAATGTTACAGAATTTCATTCGAAATTTTATGATGAATATAATCATGTCGATCATGCTGATGCTCATGCTGATGATGCAAAATAATTCTATCTGTGCTACTTTTCATCTTTTTTAATTTGCAAGTTTAATCTTATTTGCTTTTAACATCATTTCACATGCTTAATTTTATTTGCACTTGGTTTGAAGAATTTCATTCTTACATCCCTCAAGGTTGTATGCTTGTATATATTGAACAAGGTTGAATCTATGATTTGACTTGATTTATCTTTCTTACCTGTTCTTGTATCTATTTGGTTTGATGGGTTAAAATTTTTGTATTGCTCGAAACACAAAAGAAACGAAGATGAAAACTTTATTCAAGATTAAAGTGTAATGTTTTCAATGTAGAGTAAGCATGTATTTTATTTATTTTCTTCTTTCTTCTTCCTTTTTTCTTCATTCTATGTCATTGAATTATCTGCTTGGATGCTTCTTTGGACTAATGGACAGGTGTTGGACGGACGCGAGCCATTAGCAACCATCAAGGAAGCAAAAATGGTCCTTTTTACCCACGAATCAGGTGAGATTACGAGTCGTCAGTAGCATCTGTTTGTCCATCGGTTTACACGGCTTCAAGGGTGCACCGAAGGACACACAAGAACATCAAGAATCCAACAATGTCCTTTAGTGTGTCTTGTGACCGTTTGTTGTTTCCATGTTCTTTCATGTACTTTCATGTTCTTTCATGTTCTTCCTCCTCATTTGGAGTTCACTCAGTGATCGCTTCTTCAGCCTCTTTACTTCTTTCTATACTTTCTTTACTTTCTTCCCATTCGGTCGTTTTTCCCAATCGGCGATATTTGGCCCTACCAATTGACCTTACAGTTTCACTTGGGCAGTAAATTTTGTTAAGTCAGGTGAAAGTGTCTCCCTTGCTCTTTTTCTCTTTATTTTTTTTCCCCTTTTTTCTCTCTCTCTCCTTCTCTTTCTCCTCGTCTCTTGCTCTTTTCCTTTTCCACCCACGTAACTCACAGGACGGTAAGAACCACACTGATGGAAGTTTCAATGTATGTGGATGTGAGATGTAACTCAATGTTCCGGGTAACTCGAGTAAGACTTTTGTACAGAGGGAATAAGAGAAGAGAAGCAAAAGAGAAAGTGAAAGAGATGAAGAGTACAACTGCTGTTAACTTGGAAATATACAGGGAAAAGGTTGCAATGCGTGTGAAGTCCAAGTGAACTGTGACTGATAGAACTTTCTGTGCAAGTGACGGGAAGATGAGTGATTGCCGATTCAACTCGCCGATCAGTCAAGTGGATCTGATTTGCCTCTACTGAAATTGCCCTCGGTCTTCCTTCTTCTTCCTTCTTCTTCCTTCTTCTTCCTTCTTCTTCCTTCTTCTTACTCGGTCCTTCTCAGTCCTCTCGGTCTTCGGTCTTGTTGTTTCCTTTCTTCTTCAACTTTTATTTCCTTGCTTCTAGTCTGCCTCTTCCTTCTTGTGTACTACGAGTACTTTACTTTATTCTTCCCCTCCTTTTCTATCTACATCGTTTTTTTCACTTGTCTTTTGACTTGCTGGCCCATAAAAAAAACAACAACAACAACAACGGAAGCAGCCATTTCACCCTTGAGTCGTGTCTTTTTCTTTCTGTCCGATCGACCACTAGCTCATCATTAATATATATTTGTCTGTTTGTGTGTTTATCTGTTTATCTTTTCCTTGGTTCTCTTTCTTTGGCTGACTGGACAGTCAACCTGCTGGCCCGAACCATCCAAGGAACATACATAAGTGAAGGAGGTGGCTTTGATTACGATCAATCGTGGTTGTGCACAATGTGTGCCCTTCCATCTCTCCAAAAACGTCACGTGGCCATCGCTCGCCTCAAGCATCCAGCCAACATGGGAAGAAATTCTCATGAAGTGCGTTTCTTCATCATGGTTCTCACCCCGAGCAAAGAGGTCAGTATAAAATAAACTCGTGTAAAATGTAGCAGTAGTAGTGAACATTTATCCATTTGTACATTCGAAGAAGAAAGAGAAGGAAAAGAGAAAAAAAGAAACCAACAGCAGTCAAATTCAATCTTCTTTGCAATTTTTGCACTTTATCTCTTTTTATTTTCATTCTCTTCATGCTTGAAAATGTAGTTTACTTTCTCTCTCTCTCTTTTTTTGACCACTCGACATGCATTTTGCATCATTTCAAACTGATATTTGCGTTTTTTTATCCATTTTATTTCACTTTATTTGGTGAGTGTGTGTCTGTGTCTTTTTCTTTCCTTCTTTTCTGTGTCTTTGTTTCTTCTGTTTCTTCTCTTCTTCTGTGTCTCTATCTTTGTCCTTGTTTCCAAGTTGTCCTTTTGCGCTGATGCGATTGATTGTCTCTCTTCGATGAGTCTCTCCTTTTGCAATTGTCGAAAAACACTTCAATTACACCCTGCAAGGAAAGACCATTCGCTTGTTTCTCTTGTGCTGTTCGAGCTAATTTGATCTGTGATGGTGGAAAACACGTTAAAGCTCATTTGATGATGCATGGAATATCTCCTTGGACTGGCTTGTACTTTAAATTACACTAATAGGCACATTTATACCAAACACAGGAGTCTCATGTGCCTGACTTTTTATTCTTTTTCTTCTTCTTTTTATTCTTAACTCTCTTTCACTCTCTTCATTGAGCTTTGCAATGTCTGCATTCTGTGTTCTGTGTTCTCTCTTCATCCTTTACATTTTTGTTTCCTACATCAATCCCATTTTGTCTTGTCTTTCATTTGTTCTTTCACTTGATTTTTTCCTCTTTTTTTTCTTCTTCTCTTTTCCTTTACACATTCACATGCACAAGTTTGATCATTTGAACGACAGTAACTTGCTTTTCATTTTACTTAGAACATTTGCTTTTCCTTTCTTGTCATTCCTTCTTGTTCTTTGTGCCGTTACAAACTGCGGTCTCTAACATTAAACTTTTTTTTCTCATGTATTTTTTCTTCATTCTGTAACCTTGTTCATTTCTTGTACATACTTTGAAGAACTTTTTTTCTTCTCTTCTTCTTCTTTCACCATCGTTACTGAATTTTTTTCCCCCTCTTTCTTTCTTCACTTACAGAAAGGGACAAAAAATGCAATGGAAACTGGTCGAACTTTTGCAACGATATTCGCTGATATGGATTTTCGTCAGAAGTTACTTGAAATTCAATCAGAAGGTGAATTTAAAGCGGTTCTACTGAAACACGCTCAAGATTTAGCAGCAGAGCAATCAAATCCAGCTCGACGACTAGGAAATCATGAACGATCACCCAATGAAATGGATGACATTGAACCAAAATGTCACATTGCACAAGGTTTATGTGAAGATTTACGTCGTCGATTATCACATTACATTTCGGACTATGTTGATGGTATCGTTGGTCGTAAGACAATCTCTAAAACTATTTCAACAATTTTTTTCCTTTACTTTGCCTGTATTTTACCAACTGTTGCATTTGGCGTACTTAATGATAATAATACGTCAGGTGCTATCGGTGATATTCGAAAAGCAATCATTGGTCAAACAATTGGTGGTTTATTCTTTGGCCTATTTGGTGGTCAACCTTTAGTTATTATCATGACAACTGCACCTCTTTGTTTGTATGCCAAAGTAGTTTTCAATATTTGTGAAGATTTTAATCTTAATTTTCATGCAATGTATGCTTGTGTTGGTTTATGGACGTCATTTTTCCTAATTATTTATGCTGCATTTGATGTATCAAGGCTGATGAAATGGTGTACTCGATCAACGGAAGAAATTTTTGCCCTCTTCATCTCTATTGCCTTTGCAGTTGATGCATTTCGTGATGTTTTTAAAAGTAAGTGCAAGTACATGTACAAGTGATGTGGTGCATGCTTTTCCTTTACTTTTGATGCAATTTTTTTTCCTCAGGAATTTTGACACTTTTGTACTGAGGGAAGGAAAGAAAGAGAAGGAAAGAGAAGGAAAAAGAGAAAAGTGTGTCTCGAGACCAAATGAATTACCCAACCACGTTGAGAGATCAGGACACACAAAAAAAGCAGACCAGGAAAAAAAAGATCAAATGAAAAATCACCTAAAAGTGTGTCGCATTGTTGCTGACTACAAATGTGTATCTATGTGTTTCTGTGTATGTGAGAGAAGACAAAACATCAGGGTGTTTGACCGTTTCATTGACAAACTTGACAAAAGGCCATCCAGATCATCCAGATGATCCAGATGCGAGGTGTCAAGTTTAATATGTTTTTTCTTATTGTTGTTGTTCCTATTGGTGGATGAACGTTACATGCTTACTTTACAACTTGCTACACATGTTGTGTCAATGTGTTCATCATCAACACATTTGTCTGTCTCGTGTTTTTATTCTTTCTCCTGTTTTGGCATCTTCCGTCCTCTGTGCACTCTGAAGCATCCGCTACTGCATTTCCGTACTTCAGTTTCCTTTGACACTTTGTCAGCGTAAGTCTGTGAGTTAGTATGATTCAGTATGATTCAATCAGAATGTTCTTTTCGAGTCGAATCGGGAAAAAAAAAGCAAACACCCAGGACAACCGATGCCATTTGTAAGAGAACGTTGGATAAAAGACTCAAACGTTCTGAGACGATAGAACAACATAACAACAGAATATAACAGAATACAACAAGAGAATACAACTGAACAGGATGATTCAACCAATGTGTAATACAGTGCAGAGACAGCAAGATCAAAAGCGAGATGATGAAACAAACGAGATGTCCACACGGACATCGCAACATAATCAGACAAGGAGACAGTCCAACAACCAAACAACCAAACAAACAAACAGTAAAACAACCAAACAGCCAAACAACAGGAGTTCAGTCAGGAGCATCCAACTTGTCACAGCAATAGAGGCGAATAATGACATCATCCAAATTAAAGTGCAGGGAAGAAGACAACTATCACAACCACAGAAAGGGCAGAGGAGGACACAATTGGCAGGAGTCAGGGAGACCAGAGCAGTATATTTTTCTCTTTCTTCTTCTTCTCTTTCATGGCGTGCATCACCTGCATTATTTGTCTTGTTTCATGTGATGTCTCAAGTTGTTGTGATCACAAGTCCTTCGAGTGGTCGTGTTCTGTGGCACGGAAGATCTGTTCTGTCCTTGCCTATGATCAAATGTCATCTGTTCTCTTTCTTCTTTTTCTCTGCCTGTCTGGTTCTTTCATCCTCCATCCTCAATCCTTCATCTTTCATCTCTGGTCTTTCATCGATACTTTTACTTTTCTCTTTTTCTTTCTTTTTTTTCTTCCCTTCTTTTCCTCCTCGTTTTCTCTCGTTTATTCTTACTCTCTCATCATTTTATGTGATTTTGTCTCTTCTCTGTCTCATTTTGTAATCCACAGTCAGGGCTGCACATCATGTTTCGACTTGACTTGTTTTTGATTTGCTCATCGATTGCAACTCACTCTCATCCTTGCTTCTTTTCTATTTACTTGATTTTCTACTCTTTTTCCGTCTCAATTCTATTAACTGTGAGCTGATTGACAAGATTTGCCTTTACCTTAGTTTATGTGTGACAAGGAATGTGGGGCAACAGCTTGTTATGTTTCTTTTTCTTCTTTTTTTTCTCTCTCTCTCTTTTTCTTTCTTTCTTTCTTTCTATCTTCTTTCTATTTCTCACTTCAGTGTATACTTTGTGAGCCCTTGCCGATGGTTTGTGCTTGTGCAAAGTCATACATTAAGAGGCAAAAGGGAGAAAAAGTATAAGAAACAGCCACACAAGGAAAAATAAGCTGGCACACAAAGGAGGATGAGAGAGTACACAAAGCGATAGAAGGAAAGAGAAAGAGAGAAAAAAGAAGCCAAAGAGAAAAAGCGAGAAAGAAAAAAGAGAAAAAAAGAGAAAAGAAAAAGAGGAAAAGCAAGCACAAAACTGTGTAAAGGGTGACTCAGTATTTGAAGGCAAATTCGACGTCTGGTGTGTCCTTTCAATGGCCAAGAATGATTTAGTAGATTCAGTAAGGTTTTCCTTCATCTTCTTCATTTTGTTCTTTTTCTTCCTGCTGCTGCTCTCTCTCTTTTGTACGACATCATCTTTTTCTACGCACGGACAAACAGTAACGGACCACATCTCTCATCCTCTCGTTCTTCATCTTAGCTGTGGTATTTCCTCTTTTCTTCTTTCTTTTTCTTCTTCTTGTTTCTTCTTCTTCTCTCTCATGGTAAATAAGGGGTACTAATTGACCCTTTGTCAATGATGACGATGGATGAAGAGAAAAAAAAAATATACACATCCCGGAGTGACTTACAACCTCGTCGAGGTTGAAAGTGCGGAGGAGGAAAAGAAGCAAAAGAAACAAAAGAAGAAAGGAAAGAGAAAAAAGGAAAAAAGGAAAAAAAGAGAGGAGAAAAAAAATTATGCGGGTGACACAAGGAACAATCAGACAGTGGGCCAGTGAAGCATTAGTCACACCATTGCCTTTTGTTGTCTCATTTATGATGAGCCTTTTAGTACCCCCAATGACTTGTGCATTTGATTGGCAATGGCGCATCTCTGTCAGTCATTTGACGATCAATAAGATGAGCGCCCACGCACTCCGCAACTCACACGATTGTACGATTCCGCGATTCCACACTCCACAACTGGCATGTGTATCACCATCACCATCTCATCCTCTCATCCTCTCATTCTCTCATCCTCTCATCCTTTCATCCCTTCCTTCTGTATCCTCTCTTTTTCTCCGCATCAGATGCATCTGATGCATCAGAGGCACTGCAGAGTTGTTGCAATCGACTTCCTTTTCTTTCCTCCTCGCTTTGACTCCTCGGCCTGTTCAGCTCGTTCAGACTGTTCAGACTGTTCAGCTGTGAACCTTGGTGCGCAATGAGCAATTGATTAAAGTGCTTCCGAGAAAGGAAGGAAAGGGTAAGACCAAGAAGGAGATGAAAAAGATGAACAAGAGAATACAGAAAGAGAGAGAAATTGCACCAAAGCTTAATGAATCAGACACCGACGGCTGTACTGTTGTACTCCTTGTATTTCTTGTATTCGTTGTATCCTATGAACCGCTCACGTTCTGAGAATTGTCAAGCAAAGTACAACTAATCCAAGTCTGTCCATCGAGAACAAGCCAACGGACTCAATAAGTAACTAACTGACTAACTGGCTAACTGATTCACTCACTAACTGACTAACTGATTCACTCATTCTTATTTTTATTCTTACTCACGCGCTCGTTCTTTCTATTCTTTCTATTGTCTCGATTGTATGACACACTGATTCGTACCTACTCATCGTTTTATCCATGTCCATTATGTCATCTTCGTGGGGCAACTCTCTCTCTTTTTTTTGTCTTTCACTTAACTTTCACTTGATCTACTTGATCTACTTCAATCT
>JASXTE010000362.1:0-52811 GCA_030280995.1 Hemileia vastatrix | reverse complement strand
CAGTCGATGGAATGGATCCCAAAGTAGCAGTGTAAGCTCTTTGACGACTGCGAGTCAAGATGAAAAAAAGAAAGCAGAAGAAAGTTAGTCTCGAGACATCGTTTGTAAGGTGAGAAGCACGCCGAGAGGTACTCACGCTTGCAATTCGTCTTCCATTCTCGAACTCGAAAGGGTAGCTTCCCCATTTTCACCACGATGAAGGCCATCAGTTCCAGCCCTTCTTCTACCACCGACTTTGGAGGCTCTGCTTTCAGCGCTAGAGAAGAGGCTGTCTACTACCGAATTGATGAATGGACCTGCGTGAGCTCTGATCTGGTTCTCGGTGATAATTGGTTCTGGAGATTGTTGATGATGGGTTTGAGATAGACGTAATCGAGATCTTTGATGAGAATTGGATCTATGGACATGAGGACGAGTTAATCTATTGTAAGTTGAACTAGCAGGCTTTGAAGCGATGGTGGTCGAAGAAGGTCTTGGAATTGGAGTTGAAGGTCCCGAGGTTGGAGAATCGTTTCCATTGCTCAAAGGCAAGCCAAAGGTAGAGATCTTGAGTCCTCCTTCGACGTTTGATGAATTATCCTTGTCGGAGATTGACTGGTGAGAAGGAGGACTTGGATCTGAAGGTGAAGTTGCAGTTGAACCAATGTCCGACAAACCCCGCTCGAGTTGTCCCTCTGGATCCTCATCTCCCACATCTCCGTGACAAGATCCGTCTGAAAGAGAAGAGCTTCGGGTCATTGAAAGATGCGAATCTCCGCCTGAAACGGAAGTCAACTTCAAACTCAAAGGAAGATTTTGAGGAAGGGTTGTTGATGGAGAAGAAGTGAAGATTGGAGAAGGGACGGGATCCAAAACCTTTGGTCGAATTGGAGAGTTTGAAGCTGAGGTAGGGTCTTCTTTGATTGAGTTGACATTCTCCTTGTCTTCTTGATGATGAGACGGGACTGTTGAAGAAGGGACCATTCTGATTGGCAAGAAGGTATTGATGGATAGAGGTCGAACGGGTTTGAGGACTGAAGCTTCCGAGCTGCTGCTGCTGTTCCTGACTCTACCGTAATGGTTTCTGAGTAATTGAAGAGTTTCCTTGTCACCTTCTGAGATTGAACGTCTATGCGTTAGAAGAGAAGAGGAGGATCTTGGTTTACGACGAGGAGTACCATAGATGGAAGAGGAGGAAGGAGTTCTGAACGACAGAGCATTCCCTTGGACGGTAGTACTTGAGCGTTGACGGTTGTTGGTTGGAGGTAGATCAAAAGTGACTGAACGAGGAGTACTTGAGCTAGAGAGAGTGGCTCTCTGGGAGGAGTGAAAAGACGTTGACTTCTCGCGGGCCTCCTCTTGGCTCTGCACCCTTTGTCGCTCTCTGACCTCTTCTTCCACCTTCATCGGATGCTTCATTCCATCCTGAATCTCTTCCTCATCATCTTCGAACTGAAACTCATCGTCTGAATCCTGGAGTAGATCCAATTCAGCCTCTAGGTTGATCTCATCATCATCGTCCTCTTCGGTCTCCTGTCCATCTAATCCAATTGGAGGAGAAGGATCTCTATCTCTGTTCCATCTTGAAGCGTAGTTTGGTAGCCAGTGAGCGTCCCAAGAGTCTTGATTGTTTGAATTGTGAGCGTCTTTATTGTGAGGAGAAGTGGATAGACCAGCGTGAGAGAGGAGGGAAGCCAGCCATCTTGCTGACTGGGGAGAAGAAGAGGAATTAGAGGATTGAGTGGTGCTTTGATTGTGAAGTTGTTGCTGTTGTTGATTGGATTCCACCATCCTACTGCTTCTCTATCTTCTTCTCTATTCCTTGATGATATATTTACAGAGGAATGGGAGTGAAGGAGAGAAAGAAAGAGATATGATTGTGATGGTGGGAAAGAAAAGCTGGAGACAAAGTTTGCAGCTCTCTGAAGTCTGAGTCGTCTGAGGCCGAAGCGCGCCTTTTTAAAGGTCCGACCTGATCTTCGCTTAGTGCACCGTTCAACTCCATCCAATCCAGTGAGCTTTGTTTCTTGTAGAGTCGAGAAGCGAGCTCGCTTTCCACAGACTCCACTCTCTCTGCCAAATCTCAAATTTCAAATCTCAGATCGTAATTCGCTTTCGCAAAGAGTGTTTGTTTATTTGGAGGCATCAGATCTTTCCCAAGGGCTCTGGCGATAAGCGGATTGAACTCAAGACGAGAGCTGAATCGTTTTAGCGAGTGGCGTTTGAGATTTGATAGGTGACAGATCCTACATACATTCCTTGGATTGAGTTTAAAAAGGATCTGCAAACCCCAAACAGAGAGCAATCTTTGTCGTGAACTCGACTTCATCCGAGCGCGAGGAAGCCTTGGTCTTTCGACAAGCGTCAAGGTGTTCTATCAACCTTCAGAGAAGTTGTTTTCAGCTATGCAAATTGTCACCGATTCGTACTTCTGTATCCTAAGACAATTTGGGTTTCTGTTTGACTTCATTTAAAAAGGATGCCTACATAGAAGCAGAAGGCGAGAGGGGGTGGAGAGCTTTAGAGAATGGACTCATGGAAGCTGCGAGTGGTCTCGAATAGAAGTCTATTGCAATTATCATCTCATTTCTTGTGAAGCTAATGATCAGCTTCTATTTGATTTGATATCGAGCTATTCAGAATCAAGACCTCAAGGGGCCTGTGAATATTTCAGCTGCGTTCGGTCCATCTCATTTGCTGCTCACACCAAAATCCTCCATCTCACTTTCGAGCAACACCTTCTTCGGAATCATCCCCAAGATGAGCCAATCGGAACCCAAAACGAGTGGCAAGTTCTCTACAGAACAGTTCTTTGAGACTCAGGCGCCTCCTCCAGGATTGGAAAAGGTTTCTGAACTGGCAAGTCAGTTTGTTGCCAAACAGAAGGAAAGTGGTAGAAAGGTCGTCCTCGTCACTGTGAGTTTCTGCCGATCCAGAGGCCGTAATTTGATGATGCGAGATAGTTGAATACAGGAGGATGTCTGTTATGATTGCTTGACGGAAAGGAAGAAGAAGGTAGCCAAGTCGTAGAGCTCTAGCTGAAGGGATTCAAAAAGTTCAAGAAGGATGGGAAGCTCAACAGAGACGGACTCATTCGAATCATGAGCACATTGGGAGCAGTGACTCGTTCAAAGAAACAGTTCTATTCCGATTCGAATAAGTCTATGCTTGGACCAGGAGCAAGATCTGAACGAGTAGAGCTTCGAACTCATCTTGTCCTACCTTCAACGTATCATCTTCTCCTCCTCCTCTCAGAGTGGTGGAACAACAGTCCCACTCGAACAGAATGTGTGAGTTTGATATCTCATATCTATTCCAAATCAGTCTCATGCCTGTTCCACAATAACCATCCAGCTGACTTTCCACCTCTTTCATCTTTCTCTCCTTCTTCCAGAGTTCGATTCCTAGACAATTTCTCCGCCGGTACTCGAGGAGCAACTTCGGCAGAATATTTCCTCTCTTCAGGATATGCAGTGATATTCATGCATAGACAGCATTCCCTATCTCCCTACACAAGACATTATTCTCATACAACCAATCCTTTCCTCGATCTACTAGACGAACCGACGACAAATTCACCGGAAGAAGAACCTTCAATCAAAGTCTTACCCAAGTATTCTACAGGTTTATCCAAGGTATTGAAAGCTTATCACAAGACTCAGAAAGCCGGTACTCTGTTGAGGATACCTTTCGTGACAGTCAATGAATATCTATTCATGTTGAGAGAAATGAGTAAAGCTATGCAACCTTTGGGAAGGAATGGGATGTATTATTTGGCTGCTGCTGTCAGCGACTTCTTTGTTCCTAGTCAGAGAACAGTGAGTGCGAAGAGACAGAGAGTCAAAAGTGCAGTCGAAGAAGAAACGTAGACCACTGTCTACTCGCGACTCTTTGTCTTTCTTCTGACTATCTTGCCTTAATTCTTCTTTCTTTTCCGATCATTTCTCCATCTTATGGCCTTCGCTTCCACAGCCTGAACACAAGATCCAATCAGGAAAAGGATCTCTGTCGATCGAGATGGATCAAGTGCCAAAGGTTTTGAAACCAATGGTTCAGCAGTGGGCGCCAGAAGGTTTCGTAGTCAGCTTCAAGGTGAGTTCTAGGATCGATTATCGATTCTAGAGTTGAACCTCATCGAAATCAAGTTTTCCAATGGAGACGAAGGCTCTTTCTGACTTTTCGACGACTACATCTCGACTCCATCTCTCGCAGCTCGAGACAGACCCAAACCTCCTAATCCCAAAAGCAGGAGGAGCTCTAGAAAGGTATGGACATCAAGTGGTGATAGGAAACGATTTAAATAGAAGGAAATTCGAAGTCGTGTTCGTAGAGAGAAGGACCAAGTCATCGGGTCCAACGGAGCAGCCAGAATCTCAATTCACTTCGACTTGGATGAGACTGAAAGATCAGACGAACGAACCTTCCAAAGTGGAATCGTCGGATGAGACTCCAAGGGGAAAGAATGGAGAGAAGGAAATCGAGGAGGACATAGTGAGAGAACTTTGCAAGAGGCATGAGAGTTGGATTGGGAAAGAGAGACTTTAGCCAATCTGAGAGGCAATGCTTATGCTTATCTCGAAAAAGGTCAAGGCGCCTATAATCTAGAATTCCATGTAGCTTTGCCGAAAGTCGCAATCATCTTCCAAGGCTCGAACACTGTGCATTGAGTCAGTATCGACTAATCGAGATCCATTCGATGGAGCGTTCGAATTTTGAGCGGGACATTTCCTTCCAAAGTCTCATTTGAATTTTCTCTCGTTTGGAAATTGGTTCCAAACGTTTCTGTGTGAGCACAGTGAGATCACTATTCTCTGTTTCGTGCTTGCAAGATGGAAAGACAGAGCAGAGAGCCAACAGACGTCTCTCTGCAGCTCAGAGGAGGAGACGATCCTCTCTCGAAGGCCCTTCTTGCCGAAAGTTGATTGAAAGATTGGTTCAAAACGTCGAGATGCGCATTCGAGTTCCTGTCTGTGCTTCAGTCGGAGAGGGAAGTTTGCCTACGGTCTGGCATTTCCACTAGAGGCTGACCCGTTGTTCCTAGGTGATCCCGTTTCCACTTGAACCCCATTCTTGCCTTTTGGACCTCTTCTCTCTTTTTTCAACCTCATCCAACTCTCTTGTGAATAAGAGACTCACATTCTTTTGAATTCTTCTTCTCCTTCTTCTCTCTCCTCTTTCTTCAAACCTCTTCTCTCGTTGAATCACACGACATCTTAACCAAAAACAAAGATGCAATTCTCAAAATCTCTTTCAGCTTTATTGCTCACTTTACTCCCAATCTCTACCTTGGCTTTACCAACCGAAGTCAAATTACCTCATCTACCAAGGGGAATCAGAGATGACTTGTTGAAAAGACATCCAAGCACTTATCAAGTTGGAGGATTCGGTGATCTCTCAGCAAGAGATGTTCAAGGACTCTTGGAAACTCACGCTCAACGTAGAGGAAGATTGGAAGGCAGAGCAAGTCAAAATGACGGTCTCAAGACTAGATGTACTGTGAGTAACACTCAATCGAAATGGGAGGGAAGAGAGAATCAAGGAAGAGGAGATGTTGGTTGAACAAGCAGGTAGGACAAAAAGTAAATGGTGGAATGTTTGGGTCTCATTAAGACACTCAATAGCAACTTGTTCAATTTCTGAACAAACCTTGAATTATCTTTCTTCATTCTATCTTAACAGACTTCCGCTTGTATGGCTTTGAGTGAGTTCGAGACGGCATGACCAAACAGGGTCGCAGTTTCAACTTCAACTTTCTAGTTTGTTTGCAATCGTCCTTCCAGCCGAGGTCGATCCCGTCTACTCGCCCCTGTCCCGTCTCACTGCAACTGAATCCTTTGAAGGATAGGATTGCGAATTGGAAACATATGTACCTGTACATACAAGGTATGCGACGGAAGAAGAGGGCTTGCTGACCGCCTCTCTCCTCGATCTCTCTCAGCTTTCGACGATGGGCCTTACAAGTTCCACAAGGAGCTAGATACCACTTTAAACAATGCTGGTGTTCACGCTACCTACTTCCTCAATGGCTACAACTACGAGCTGAGTCCCCAAGCGATCCGTGCGCAAAGAGAAATGAACTTTTAGCTAACCTGCTTTGCCTTTCCTTTTCTTGACTTACGAATCGCAGTTGTATCTATGAGGTTCGTAGCTTGCTTTTCCATCTCTTTTTCTTTTTCTTGGAGAAAGAAGAGGGAGAGAGCGAAGAGAAGCGAGAGAGGGATGACGATCGAAGAGTACTGACCATGACCAACATCTCGACCTTCCTTCCCTTCTCGCGATCTGCAGGCCGATCAAGTTTCATCTTTGAGAAGATCTCTCAAGGCTGGTCATCAATTGGCTAGTCACACTTGGTCTCATGGTGAGTTTGAGCTCTTGAAGAACGATGTGATGTTCTCGACGTAGCAGTCGGATGCCAATCTGACCTTGAGCTCTTCTTTCCCAACTCGCCTTCTGCTCTCCTTCCTCCCTTAGTTCATCTCGGTAGTCAATCTCATGCTCAGATCGATAAACAGGTGGAATTGGTCGAGACCGCTCTCATGAAGATCGTTGGTGAGTGGCGTCGATTGGCAAGAAAGAAGTCTTCTGCCGTCGTTCGCGAATGGAGACTCACTCTCCTTCCCTGTCTCTTCTGCTTTTTCATCTACTTTGTTCACAGGAGTGGTTCCAGCTTTCATTCGTCCACCTTACGGAGAATGTGATCAAGGTAAGATCGGCTCCTTGTCAGCAGAATGACGAAATCTTTGCATCGCTCGCTAACCACTTCTCCAAACATTCGTGTCTATTCTTTTCCTTCCTGCAGACTGTGTCAACTATCTCAACGACAAACATGACCTCGTCGTAGTCAACTGGACCACTGACAGTGGGGACTCTCAAGGATACTCAGTCGATCAAAGTCTTGACGTCTACAGAGGATTCAAGGCACCAAAGCACGAAATTGTTCTCAACCACGAAGTCTACCAATCCACTGTCGAACAACTCATCCCTCAAGCCATCCCAATTTTGAAGCAGAATGGGTACAAAAACTTCGTAACCGTCGCCGAAGGTTTGAAGTTGAACCCATACAAAGTTCAAGGTGCTCACGGAAGCAGAGACTCTTCTTGGACTTGTGATGGTGAGTTGACGCCTGTCTTGCATTTGAAGAGGCTCCATCACATGAGCACGGACTGACTCTGTGTTCATTTCCTTCTTCTTTTTTTCCTCGAATCTTATCAGGAACTCCTGTTCCAGGCCAAGACTAAACAGGTCGGTCGTCCCTTCTCAAGTCTCGACTCATCTCTACTGCCGTCTACCCAAGGGACATTTCTTCTTTCTCTTTCGTTTTCTTCTACTTTTTGGCTTCTCAACTTTTTCTCTTTTGCCTCGTTCCAGGTTTACTTTGCTTCCGTTTCTTCCCTCTAGATGTCGATTTCTCAACTACTGACCACAAACACTTCAGTCGACTTCTCCGTTCGTCGACTCCCACTTATCTCGCTGATCGATACAATGTTTCAGCATTGTCTATTCTCTGATGTTTAGATACATTCACATTCTTTTGACTCGTACCAGCTGAAGCATCTCCTTGTCTTGTCTCCCTCGGTTGTACTCTCGGGTTTGTAAGGCTTTCACTGGCTTCCTTTCTTTGGACAATCTATCACATTTTCCTGTTTGTTTCTCTTCGGAGCGTATACAGCAGTGAGAACAGCGTGTGTACTTTGATAATGAGCCGTTTCTGCTCGCCGATCTCTTGGATTTCTGCCGAGAGAGAGTCTGTAAATGTTGACCTAAAACAATTGATCGTGGGAGTAATTTCTCTTTGATAACTCCAGATGATTCAGAAGAGTCTCGTGAAGGGCATCGTGAGACAGAGCGTGAGGGACGAAATGACGACAAGAGAGGAAATGGTCTCTTCTTTTTCTCTTCTTCTCTTCTTCTTCTCCTTGATCGATCCCAAAGATAGCTCCAACTTTCACTTCTCCCACTTATCTTGGAGAGTCTATCTCTCACCAAGTAGGACAACGCGTCTACGTCCGAGTAGCCGATTCGAGCTGAGAGATGACTTCAAGATTGAATGAAAGGCTCAAGCTCAACTTTCATTGTGTAAGATCGATTCAGAGCGCAAGAACACAATCTTGGCTGGCGGATGAGACCTTACCAGTGAGTAGCTTCTAATATCTCTTGAGTCTACCAGAGTGGTTTTGAAAGCATCTTCTCAGGAGAGATCACGTCGAAGGTGGCTGGAGTGGCGATTTTTCATTTTGTGGGAGAGGCGCTGAGTAGTAAGCACTAGACAGCTCATGAACCAGCTTTCCATCTCAATCAGTCAGATCACTCAGCTTTTCATCTCAATCAGTCATTTAAGCTCCTTGTCCGAGCAGCTGCTCACCATGCTGAAAATCGACCATTCTGCGTCGACCCTCTTCCAACATCACTCAGACCTCGTCTCTGCTCTTTTGCTCTTTGATTTCCAAGTACAGATGAAGATATGGAACTTGAAAAGTCTCAAGTGTGTGTTAGGTGGAAAGGGAACGGTGCTCCAACCAAGAGAGCATAGAAGACATCGACATCAGCATCTCCTACCATCCAAGTCCTCGTATCTTCAAGACACCAATGCACTGAGCTACCAATCCGCGCGCATCTCCTACTGATTCTTGATCTTTGATATGTTACACAGCGGTGACGAGCTCTACTGAATTGAGAAGCCTCCGTCATCGGCTAAAAAGCATCTTCAAGCGAGTCTCATCAGTCTGGAGTTGTGGCAGAATCAGTAGCTAGGTCAATGTTGAGGAAGTTTCGGAAGCTCTCTTTCTGAGATTTGCTTTCAGAGAGAAGGGAGTGGGAGTACGAGTAGATTGCAAGTGAAGCATCGCCCGAGAAAGAATCGAGGTGACAGTGGAGAGAAGGTAACTTTCAACTCCAAATTCTGTAGCGTTGGGGTTTGGACAAACGTTTGAGTAGAGCTGTGAGTACAACAGAAGCTAGAGAAGAGGTTCTGAATCTTCTTGATTATAAACAGAGCAAAAGTGGACCTACTTTTCATTGCCTAACTTCAACAAAGTCTCGCTTCATACTAGCTCTTCACTCTTCAGTCTGAGACTCAGATTATTACGCTTGATTTCTCGCGAAAACCCAATGAAGCACCGCAGTTTTGATGCTACAACTATGATTGTATCTACGAAGTGCGTTTATCACTGTTTCGAGCGACGTTTTTGAGAAAGAAGAGCGAGAGAGAAGAGGAGAGAGAGAGAGGTGATGATGATCGAAGAGTACTGACATGACCAACATCTCGCTCTTCCTTCCCTTCTCGCACCTTCAGGCTGATCAAGTTTCCTCTTTGAGAAGATCTCTCAAGGCTAGTCATCAATTGGCTAGTCACACTTGGTCTCACGGTGAGTCTTAAACTCTCTGACGAGGAGATGTTCTCGACGACGACGAGGCAGTCTAATGCCAGTCTGACCTTGAGCTCTTCATTAAGAAAACTCGAGGATTCGCAGCTGCTTGCTGGATCAACACAATCGCAAGGTCTAGAAGCATCCTTTCAAGCTATTTGGAAAAGGATCCTTGGCATTGAGAGAAGTGGGATAATGCTGAGGGTAAGAGAGGTTAAAGACGATCTTTCGTGGTGAGTCGTGGCAAGTCGTGATGAGTCGTGAAAAGAAAGCGATGGTGAAGGAGCTGGTGAACAAGTACAGATAGTGTGTTGAATTGGTGCATCCGTTTATCAGAACAGAAGTCGGTGTAAGTCCTCTCATGACTTCTCAAGTAGCTGAGACCGTCACAGTTGGTTGAGAAGCGTCGTTGCTCAAATCAGCTTTCGATTTCGAAGATGGAATCCTTTCGACGTCCGTTGTAGTAACGGTGGTACTGAAGGCCAAAAAATGGAGAACAAGGGATGAGGTAGAGCTTTATAAGTGAGAACACTCTCGTTCAACCTTCTCGTCTCCCCCGGGATCGTAGCGAGCTTATCCATTGCGTCTTGAGACGGCTGACTTACACGGTAGTACGGGTGATTGATCTGCCCTTATCACTATCCTTTGCGTGGGCAATCTTTCCATTTCCATCTAGTTCTTCTTCTTCGTCATCTTCTTTGATGAATTGAGACTGAATTTGACCTTTGCTAGAATGAAGTTTCTTCTCGATAGCTTTGCTCGAAGTACTCTTGGTAGTTGAATTGGAACCTGAAGTGACGTTTCCTTGACTATCACCACCAGCAGTTTGACCTTGTTCAGCCTCTGCTTCAGCAGAATCTCCAGCGGCACTGGCAGAGAAGGAGGCAGATGCACTACTTCCTTTGACGGCTACAGCAACTCCACCTCCAGCAACTGCCACTCTAGAAGCTGCCAGCATCAAGGCCAGCTTTTCTTCGCGTTTGGCTGCTTGTTCCCTTTCGTAGGCAGCTCTTTGTTCTACTTCACGAGCACGTCTGTTCCCTCCTCCGAATCCAAACTTGAGAAGCGCAAAAGAACCTGAGACTTGAATGTTTCCTCCTCCGTTGACTTTTTGATTCACTCCCTTGGTACCATTTGCAGCGTTGATATTTGCGTTTGCATTTTGATCTTGGTTTTGGTCTTCAGAAGTCTCTTGAGTGAGAGAGAATGTAGGTCCATGCGTTGCAGTGGCTGCACTTGCAGACTGTTGAGCAACAAAGAGGAAAATGAGAACGATTGTCAGTAACGATACGCTACGGTGCAAAGTATAAGCTTGCCAAAGAGAAACCTTGATTACTCACATGAGGGCCAATGGCTACAGCTACTCCCGTTCCAGCATTCGATGTTGAAGTCGAAGTCGCACTTTCTGGAGCAGCAGAAGAACTAGGTGTCTTAGTAGAGCCTGAAGTTGGATCAGCTGTGTTTGGATCGGAACCAGTAGCGTCGGTAGAGAGCTCGTTGTTTGTTGGTTCCTGAACTTGAGTCGCTTTGAAAGAGACATTTCTAGAGATCGAAGGGCTCGAAGGAGTCGAAGGTCTACGGACCAAGCCAAAGAAACTACGTTGAGTCTTTCTCTCTGAAGGAGAAGGAGTGATAGGAGGAGTAGCTGGTAGTGGTCTGTTCATCTATGGAGAGAATGTTAAGGGAAAGAGTAGACGAGGGAAGTTAGGTCACTCTGTAGAGGATAGCAGACGTCCTAACAGATCTTTGTCACTCACTGATACGGCAGAGATAGGAGTAGAATTTCTTCTGTGATGAGAGGGAATGAAACTTTCTTTGGCTGCGTCTCCATCTTGACTAGGAAAAGCGTAAACAGAAGAAGAAGAAGAAGTAGGAACTTCTTTGGACGTCGAAGTCATTGGCAAGCTCTCTTCAAAGCTAGTCCAAGGTCTGGAGCACAGAGCATGAGGAGCTAGCCATCTATTACATGGAGAATTACGGAATAACAACAAAAGAGCTTCGGGTCAGATACCAGCTACTGTTTGTCAACAGCATCGAGTGAGAAACTTACGTAGCAGAGATGATGACTCCCACCGACTGAGTCTCTTGATCTAGACCTGTAGCCACAGATTTCAATTCGGAAGTCTCCTTTGAGACTTTTGCAACAAGTCCATTTAAAGCACCAGGAGGGAAGCCATCCAATTTGGAAAGAGCTTCCCCGGAAGGGGTGAATCTCGTCCTTGAGTCCTCGCCTCTGGAAGCCTTTTCCATTTCCAAGATGGCAAGAGCTGAAGTTGGAACATAGAGAGAGTATCCGAACCAAGTCGAAACCAAATGTAACGAAGGTGACAACGACGGCCATCTTCTCATCGTACCGCTGACTGCAGAAGGATTGGCCTTGATTTCCTTCCATTGAGGTTTCAAATTCGAGACTCTACCGTTGTGGACCTCCTGAAAAAAAAAAGACCATGAGTCGAAAGGAAGTGACAAGAAAATCGACATCAACGCCTAGGATCAGAGTTGAACGTTGGTTAGTGGCTCTACTCACGATGGAAAGTGAAAGAGGATTAAAAGAGCTCGATTCTGGAACAGAAAGTACCGAAAGTTCATTCCAAACCGATTCGGATAGATTCCCAAGTCCGTTCATGATTTCAGGATTAGACAATGCAGAGTAGAGAGTTGAAGTTTCCAAGGAAGACTTGCCATTTGATAGACTACTTCTGATCGCTCTTGCGATCGAGTGAGCCGAAGGAGGTGAGACTTTTGAAGTATCCATTCTCTCTCAAACTTTTGCAATGATTCTTGAGAAAGAAAGTGCTTCGAGTGTAGAAAAGAAAGGGGAAAGAGAATTGTTTGCTTTTTAAATTATGTAGATTAGTGGAAGGGTCTCGAAAGAACTTCAGGGGTAAAAGCACACCTCACTCAAAGTCAAAGTGATCGACCCGTCGGATCTGCCTCGTAGATTTTCTCAGTTTTCACACACCTTCTCGGGCATGGATTCGAAATTTCAAATTTTTGGAGTGCAAGATTGGACCTGCATCATGAATTGACAGAAAGAGCCCACCGAGCCTTCTCAGCGCTTTTTCAATCTATGTATTGTCTTCGCTCTCCGCAATTCGTCACCCACACACTCCCTGTCTCCCTTTTTCTGGGTCCTACTACATACTTCTTTTCTAGTCAGTCGGAACCACGATCTGGGGTACAGATTCGCCAACTCGAGGAATGTCGAGCTGATTTTGACGTGTCTACCCTTTGGAAAACGTTCTTTGGAAGACGTTGGCTCTACGTAAATACAAAAAGTCTACAGTCAGACTTATTTTTGAGATTGACAAGATGGAAAGATTAGATTGAACAAAGAAATGTGACAGCAGTGCGAGCAAGGAATGGAAAGTCGACACAGACAGAGAGAAGTCGAGTCGATGGGAAGAGAATTTTTGATGGTGAATTCCAAGCAAGTGAGAAAGTAAGGTGAATTCACTCTCCCACGACATCTCATTGAAGCAGTGGAAGATTGTAGAGGACCCACTCTTAATCCAGACGTTTCTTAACCCAAGCCTCCAATCCACCAGCAGTAAAGATATCCTGAACGCTCTTTCCAATCCCAGCCGGTCTAGTAGTATAAACCTTTTCACTACCATCTTTTCTCCTAATGACCAAATGACCATCTTTACTCCTAACGTGAATCTCAGCCTTACCACCATCCAGCAGGACTGAAATTTCCCCTTGTTCCTTACCACCATTATTTCTCTTTCCATCTCTACCCAATTCTTTCGTCAAATCTTCAATCAATTCCGGACATTCCAAACAAATCAACCCATTATTAATCGAATTCCTCTTGAAAATGTCACCGAAGGAACCAGAGATTACTAGAGGGGATACCAGAATATTTCAAAGCAGTTGCGGCTTGTTCTCTTGAACTTCCAGTACCGAAATTATAACCTCCTATTAGAATGATACCTTTTCTTTCTTCATTACTACTACCATGACTTTCGACTTTGGAATCGTTTGAAGTGGTCAAAGTTTTGGAATCATCATAGAATGGTAATGAATATTCCTCTCTCAATTTGGAAACCGTTTTCGAGAAGTTTGGATCGTAATTCTCCATGACGACTTCGGATTGTTTAGTAGGAGTGATATCATCTTGATAAGTATATTTCCCAGGATAAATCCCATCAGTGTTCAAATTGTCTTGAGGAGCAAAGATGAGAGGACCAGAGAAAGATTTCGGGAAACCAGGTAACAATAGATCTTGATCTTGATCCTTTGATTCCGATTCCGATTCCGAAGAAGGTGGTGGTGGAGGAGGAGCTGAAGTCATAGGAGAATTGATTGCAATAGAGAATTTCAAATCATTTCTTCCAGGAAGGTTCTTGAGATCTAAATCGTCTGGACCACAAATTTTACCAGCGATAGCACTTGCAGCTACGACTGCAGGAGAGCTAAATAAGCTTCAGCATTTGGACTTCCCATTCTACCTTTATAATTCCTATTTGTAGCAGAGATACCTACTTCACCATCTTGTAAAAGACCTACTCCCAATCCGATACAAGGACCACAACCTGCAGGTAAAGGTTTAGCACCAGCAGCCATCAAGATTCCCCAATCTCCAGATTCTTCAGATTCCTTTTGAACGACTGAAGAAGCTGCAGCTACGTAGAATTCTACCCCTTCTGCAATCTTTTTACCCTTGA
Source organism: Hemileia vastatrix (assembly GCA_030280995.1). Lineage (NCBI taxonomy): Eukaryota > Fungi > Basidiomycota > Pucciniomycetes > Pucciniales > Zaghouaniaceae > Hemileia > Hemileia vastatrix. The sequence continues at coordinate 38,797 of JASXTE010000362.1, read as the reverse complement.
CGACTGAAGCTGCAGCAGCTAGATCCGAAGAACGAGAATTGACACAAGAAACCAAATATGCCTTTTGAACTTTGATATCCTTTTCTTTCAAAGTTTCCAATGGAGTTGATAATTTGACTGAATTTGGTCCTGAAACATGAGGTGAAAGAGTGTTGAGATCCAAAATCAAATGTTTGGAATAGAAAGCTCCTTCGTCTGGTTTGAAGCTTTCCAATTCATTCTCCAATTCCGATAACCTTTCTTGATTCAATCTAGGATGAGATTCTTTAATAGAAGGAGAAGAACCAACTTGAAAATTCAATTTATCCAATTTATTCAAGTGATTCCTATACCATTTCAAAGTCTCTTGATCGACAGGGAAAACTCCAGCCAAAGCACCCCATTCTGTAGTCATGTTTGAAATGGCCAATCTTTCGTCAATAGATAGATTCGAAACTCCCTCTCCAGTGAATTCAATAGCTGAATTCAAAACTTGATCTTGATTGAAATAACCACATAAAGCAACAATGACATCTTTTCCAGTCACTCCTTTTTTCAAATTGCCTTTCAATTCTACCTTGATGATTTCTGGGATTTGCCACCAAGTTTGACCTGAAGCCCAAATGGCTGCTGCATCGGTTCTTACTACTGGAGTTCCTAAACATCCTATTCCTCCATACATGTTGGAATGGGAATCGGAGGCAACGGCTAAGGTTAATGGAAAGGCATAACCTTCTTCTACCATGACTTGATGTCCTATTCCTCGACCTGCTGGATAGAAATCTACCCCTTGAGTTCGAGCAAAGGATTCAATCTTTGAATATTTAGATAGGTTCTTTTGAGATTTGTTTTGAACGTCATGATCTAGTGCGTAGACTACTTGTCGAGGATCTTTGATCTTTGTTCCTCCGATGGATTGGAATCTGACGACAAGGGGAAAGAGAAGAAATGCAGGATGGAGAAGAAGACAAGGAGAGCCAAAAAAAGGGTCAGAAAGAGAACAAGTCAAGATGGAAAATCGAGAAGAGAGAGAGCAAGAGTTGGAAGCTGCCACTCCTTCTTGAAGACAGAGACGACTCGATCGAGAAATTGAAAGAGAAATGATCTCATCGAAATTGAATCCCTTTGTCAAACCTTTGGATTCAGATCGTAATTCAACCTGAGCCCTGCTCTCTCTACCTATCTCTAATCTCTCATTCTATACTCACTTGTCGATGCAAGGTCCAGTATTATCATGGGTCATTACAATGCTAGGCTTTATAGAAACGTAGTCACCAGCCTGAACCACATGGTCTTTGTTCAAATCCACAGCGTACCTCTGGACGATCTTTTCCACCAGAGTCTGAGGTTTCTTGTTGGTAGAAGAAGAAGTTGAAGTAGTCGATGAGGTTGTGGGTTGGAAGGTTTGTATGAGTAGCCAACCGCCTCACACTCGAGACTGAAGATGGGATCGAGATGGATTTCTGGTTGAATCTTGTAGGAATTGAAGATGAATTGGAGAATGAGATTGTTGAAAAAGAAGAAGAAGAGCATCGGCGACTTTGACGAGGCAATCGATAGACATTCCTGGCCAGCATGATTGGCAGAATTTTAGAGATTAGAAATTGTGGGGGATTGAAGGAATGATGTCTATCCTCTTCTAATGTACTGTCTATCGTTGTTAATAAGAAAAGAAAGATGTTATTGGTTCAAGAGAAGGAATTATTGTAAATCCGATTCCGTCCGTAGCAATTTTCTTCTCAACTTCCTGACTCGAACTTTCTCCTCTCTCTCACACACCACCACTCAAAATGTCTCTTCCTATTTCTCGTCAAGCCACTCGATCTTTGTTGAGAGCAAACAAGAACGTAGCAAACGTCGCTCGTTGTTTCTCTCAAGCTGCAATCAAACCTTCTTTCACTTCCACTACCAACTCTACTACTTCTTCTCGCTCTGCAATCAACGCTGCAATCTCCACTCCTGCTCAATCCAGAGGTATCAAGACTCTAGACTTTGCCGGTACAAAGGAAAAGGTTTACGAACGTGCTGACTGGCCTTTGGAAAAACTTCACGACTACTTCAAAAATGACACTTTCGCTTTGCTAGGTTATGGCTCTCAAGGTCACGGTCAAGGTCTAAAGTGAGTGAGAAGAGTGCAATGGCAATCAAGTTGTAGTAGGAATAGGTTTGCATCCACCAAAAGAGTTGGAGTGGCTGCGAGAGTGAGAGAGCTACTCGTTGCATCGCATTCGGAGCAATTTCTACTTCTTCTTCTGAAAAGAAGATAATCTGCCCTCGCAAGCCTTTTCTCTCCCTCTCTCGGAGCTGAATTTCCCCTCTACAACCTTCAATTCTATCTCTAATTCTCTGGGTCGAGCTGAGCCTTTGCTGATCTCTTGGCTCATTTTTTCTCTCTTCTCTCCTTCCTACTTCCTCCTTCAGCCTTCGTGACAATGGAATGAACGTCATCATCGGAGTCCGTAAGGATGGTGAATCCTGGCGTCAAGCCTTAGAAGATGGTTGGGTTGCAGGAGAGAACCTATTCTCCGTCGAAGAAGCAGCCACAAAGGGAACCATTCTGATGAACTTATTATCCGATGCAGCTCAAACCTCTACCTGGTCAGATCTATCCAAATACGTAACAAAGGGTAAAACCCTATATTTCTCTCACGGTTTCTCAATCGTTTACAAGGATCAAACCTCTGTAATTCCACCAAAGGATGTAGATGTAATCCTATGTGCACCAAAAGGTTCAGGAAGAACCGTCAGAACTTTATTCAAAGAAGGTAGAGGAATCAATTCTTCAGTTGCAGTTCATCAAGACGTTACTGGAAAAGCTTTGGAAAAAGCAGTTGCAATGGGAATTGCAGTTGGTTCTGGTTACATTTATGAAACCACGTTTGAAAAGGAAGTTTATTCCGATTTATATGGTGAAAGAGGTTGTTTAATGGGTGGTATTCAAGGAATGTTTAAAGCTCAATATGATGTCTTGAGAGCAAATGGTCATTCTCCTTCTGAAGCTTTTAATGAAACTTGTGAAGAAGCTTTAATGTCCCTTTATCCTTTGGTTGGTGAACATGGAATGGATTACATGTATAAAGCTTGTTCTACTACTGCTAGAAGAGGGGCTTTGGATTGGGCACCGGAATTCGAAAAGGCTAATAAACCAGTCTTTGAAAGATTGTATAAATCCGTTAGAGATGGTTCGGAAACTAAGAGAACTTTGGAATTCGCTGGAAGGAAAACTTATAGAGAAGATTATGAAAAGGAAACTGACGCTATTGCTGATCAAGAAATGTGAGTGTCGGAGAATAGAAAGAGAAAGGGATGGATTTTTGGAATAGGAAAGAGAAAGATGATGCTTTGAAAGAGTGGGGAAGATGGTAGATCGTTGAGGGAGGGATCGGAATGAAGGAGGAAGAAGAAGAAGTCTCGAGTCTTAGGGCTCCAGCATTGCAAAAAATCTATCACTCCCCCAATCCAAAGTTCATTTAGATGGAAATCTTGAAATTCTCTCGGCTCTCGCAAGAAGAGTTGAGAAAGAGAGTGCCCTTCTCCCATTTTATTCCTTTGCTCACAACCTCAAGCGCCTCTTTCTCTTTTGCTCACACACATACTGATCCTCTCTTCGTCTTACCCTACCTTTGCTTCTACCCTTCCTTTAGGTGGCGTGTCGGTCACGTCGTCCGTGCCCTTCGTCCAGACCGTGGCGGAAAGGATCTTTAAAAACGAATCGACAAGACTTCTTCTTTTCCATCGTCGTAGAATCTCATTTCTACCTTGGTCGTTTCTGAAACTCTCTCCCTCTTCCTTCTCGGAAGTACAAACCTCAAAAAAACATCAATAGAGAAGCTCGCTCTTCTCTCTCGCTCGCAACTTTGCTCTCGATTCTCTCCCTATAGCTCAGTCCTATATTCTCCTTCTCCCGCTTCCCCTTCTATTTTATCCTGAGTGGTGTAAAAGCTCTCTATATTTCTTCCCATATATACTGGTATACAATTGAATTTGTATGTTTCAAAATACTTCTTTCAATAGAAAAAAAAAAAAAAAATCAGGGCTCTCTTTTCTCTCTTCTTGTGTCAAGAAGAAGAGAAGAAGAAACGCCTTTTTTGACTTCCTCTCTGCGCAGAAACCCTTTTTCAATGCTCTGAAAATTTGAATCGGATCTCTTCCAGCTGGGCAGGTCCGACATCGGAGGCGTAAGAAATTAGAGGTAAGAGTCGTAAGAGTCAGCGAAGACCTCTGAGACAATGGAACACTCACGGTTTGCTTTGTTTGCCTCGAGTCTTCTCTAAGCTCTAATGGGAAAGTGAGAATAATAAAGCGAGCAAATTTGACTTCCAACATATCAAAAGTCGAATGAGAAAGAGGAGAAGGTGTTTCATCATCGAGCCAAGCTGTGAGTGCGTAAGCTGGCTTGCGAAGTTGGAACTTGGCCGAGTGTCAGGATGTTTTTGTCTTTGAGCTGGACGAAGATTTGCATCGAAACTCACTTCATTCTTTTGACCCTTTGTTTACGTACGTCGTACCTATCCATATGGAATTGCTGTTGTGAGGAAGCCGACAAGTGAGCGAGGCCATGGCTTCCAAAGTGAAGCGGTGAAGCTCGCAGGCGAATCTCTTGCCTTGACCAAACCCTAGGGTTCGAAGGAATGTTCCAGACATATCCGTTCGATCCATCTCGTTCTGCCAAGTTTGCTGCGATTCTCACAATTCGAACAGGACTGTCGAATCATCGTGCCAAACGAACGCTTTCCGCGGACCACTTCCTCGCCTCCCATCTTTGGAACGAATACGAAAGCTAGGGTCTAGACGTCTCGTTCTGCTCTTTTAGTGACTCTTTTCGACCAAACAAACAGTAGGTTTTGCATGGAATGTCGTGTGTAACGTTGCAGCTTGTGCTTCTCTTATGCAAGCCTTCTGAATGCGAACCACTGCCTTGGTTCTCTTCTCTGTGAGACTGTGTGACGCCTTATTTCCAATCAAGAAGTTCCGTTCCACTTCGACTCTCTCACACGTCACGTCTTCAATCCTTCGAGCTTTCCATCTTGTAGATTTTTCAGCATTTGAATTATTTGAATCTTCTGAAATCTACAACTTGTGTACAAGCACAACTCTTGAATGCTTCGATCTTTGAGGACAGGAATCCATCCCCGACGCGCAATGTTCCAATCTTCAAGGCCAAGATGAATGGCCGTGCTTCTTGACTTCTTTCTCTCTCGTGGTCCCGTTTATCCCACCGTCGGACCTTCGAGAAGAAGTTGAAAGCTTGAAAGGGGAGCTTGACCCTAGGGTGCAGCAGAGCGAAAAGCTGGAAGAACTCGAGGCCGTCTTGGAAAGTGTTCCAATCTGTCTCGCGACCTTTCGTGCAAAGGAACCCTTATCAAGGGAGTGTCTTCATACAAGGCGAAAGTCTGGTATATGATGATGAAAATGGTGATGAAATTCGAAAGTCGAAAAGACGAGTGAAATAGGAGGTCTAGATGGATCAATGATGATTGCCTTCGCTGATTGCTGCGTGTGACGCTTTTTGGGTGTCAGAATAATCAGACTTGGTAACGTTGACGACTTTGAAACAGTACTACACATCTTCTCTTTGTTCAACGTTCATATCAAGAGATGTCCTGCCGATACGTAGGCTGATAGTGATCTTTGTGTGGCGAATGGAAGAGCACAAGGTGGCTGCTGCAGCGAGAACAAAGAAATGCGTGGGACTTCATTAATCATTGCACAACCACGAGCCGTAGTGAGCTTCCAATGGCATAATGAAAACTGATTATGTCCAACCAAAAGACTACCTACATACGAGCTTGAAAGACCGAAGCGTGCTTGTATGTTATCGCGTTCAACATGAGGTTGGAGAGAACAAAGCTTTTTGTGAAAGGTTGAGAGTCCGAGAAGTTGTGGAACTCTCATGAAGATTGCTTTGAGAGACTATCAGCTACATACGAGTCAACAAAGAAAGCACATATCTTTGCTGGGTGGTCACTGATAACGAAAGTCGACGAGAGAGAGAGAGAGAGATACGAAGAGCGAAAACGAGAGGTTCATGAAATCGGGATTGGACAAAGACTTTTATAAATTGTTCATTTCCGCCATTCCGTTTTGGAACTTCCGAAGTCGAGATTGCATTCGGCGGGGAGGTGATAGTGATCGAGACGTCGTTGAAAGAAAGTGGAATGTTCCAATTTGGCACACTTTCCAAATTACTGGAACACAGCGGAGAGGGCGAGAGCCGAAGAACATTGTTGTTGTCCCACTGAGTAGCTCGCAGACCCTTATACAGATACTAAATTCTACGTTCCAACTTTTTCTATTGACAGAAGGGCTTGCACATGAGTCTATGAAATCCAACGTATTTTTTGCAGGTCGTCTCACCTTCTTCTTTCTTCCTACTTATCACTTATATAGAAACCGAGTGGTTTGGAATTCACACTTCCTCTTTCCTTCCATTCTATCTATCTCGAACAATCTTTCCTCGAAAGAGCGTTCTTCTCATAGCAATCTCGAAAAAAGCAAGTCATTCTTCTTCTTCTTCTTCAAGCTGCCCAGCAATCCTTCCTCTTCCTCTTCTTCCCTCTTCTTCCCTCTCCAAAAGTTCGACTGAACATTCTCATACATCTATTCCAATCATATCATTCAAGTCATCGTCAAGTAGAATCTCTCTTCCTCATCTTCATTCCAAGCTTCATTCAGCTCCAAAAATACCACCACCACCATCAACCACTCATCTCGCTCGAACGACACGCATTCACTTCTTCTAGAGCTACCTCTTTGGCATCAATGTGAGTATACTGACCTGTTGGAAAGTTGATGGAGCTCGAGGAGAAGAGAGTCGAGAGCGGGATCCATTGAGAGCAAGCAACTTCTGGTCAAAAGTAGGGACAGGAATGAGAGCTTGTCACACGAGCCAGATCAGCCTTTCTTCCTCATTTCAATGATGCATTAGATTCTTGAATTGATATTGACAGATTGAAAAGGATCTTTATCCAAGGTCTGGACTGGGTGGAGTTGGTAAATGTGAAGAAAATGCCAATTGGTCGAGAAGAAAGTGGAAAAAGTCCGTAGGCTCCGAGGGCGTCTCGCAAGGCGTCGAGCTGTCAGACCCTGATTTTCTTCGTGCACCTGCCACTCTGGCTGACCTCGCTTTCCTTCTCTCTCTCCTCTTCTTTATTTCATCAATATCATTGATTACAACAGCACGAATTCATTTCATCTCTTTACACCATTCATATCAGACGACCTTTGTCCCGTGAGTCTTCTCGTTCCAAGTTCCAAGTTCCAAATTGGGTCCCGTCTTCGTTCGTGTTGTTCTTCTTTCTCGTTCCTTGGGAACTACGACAGCTGAGATACCTCTTGTCCCAGAGCTTCGTTGATACGCGAACCTATCGATTCGTATCAACGGTGGTTTCTGAGAAAGTCGTCGTCTGCTCTGGATGTCCTCTTCTGAGCTCTATTTCCAATCTATATCGATTCGGAAGATGAAAAAGAAGGAGGTGAAGATGGGAGGGTCGTCTTCGTCTTCGTGTTCTCTGTCACAATCGGAGATCGAAGATTCTCTCCTCTTCGATTTGAGGTCAGCTATCACCGACAATGACGAAGTGATGGAAGGGTATGTCGGGGTAGGTTCCAAAATGAGTTGTTGAAGAATTAAGGGGGGTGAGGACGAGAGGAATGGGCGGAGTGGTGGCTGCGATTCTGAAGGCAGGAGAAAGATCGCGAGGTCCGTCGCGACTGTGAGCTTGAGCTGCTGCCTCCCTTGGGCGAGGCACTCGTCAATATGGTTCAAGCTCTGGCTTTTCCAGCCTGTCAAAATTGATCTCACTCCTCGACTCATAACAATCATTGTCTAGGTTTATGTAAGCAACCATAGGCTCGTAGGCTATGGTTCTTGGTTTACAGAACCCGCAAATTTGAATCGCAGGTCGATCCAAACAAAGCGAGGATTTCTGATCTCTATCTTGACAGCTTTGTCTCACCATTGGGTCGGATTGGAACTCCCTCTTTCCTAACTCGTACAGATCTGAATCCTCACAGTATATATAAATACAAGTGGGATTCTTTTCTTCGTCCCTTTTCAACTTTTCTCCATCTATTCGCTCCGTCTCTTCAATCTCTCTAGTCCCACTCTCTTTTTTCTTTTACTAACCAACACTCTCTCTTCAATCTACTTCCAACTTCAATCTCTGATTCCATTTAATTGCACAATTGGTTTACAATCTCTCTAATAATCGTCACTGTCTTTTACAACAAACACTCTCTTTAATCAACCACACTCTCTCTTCAACAGTCGAACCAACACAACAACATTATTGAAATGTCAAGTTCAAACTACCATTCCTCTTCATCATCCTCATCATTCTCGAATTCACAGCGATCGTCGTTTGGTGGACGTAGCCGTTCGGAGTCTTCAAATTCGAGCTGCTCCGCTTCCAGCTCTGGTTCCAACAGCAACAATGTCAAGGGCAAGTCTTCCTCTTCTCGTCTATCCAACTCACCATTCTCAAAGCAACAAGCTGCTATCCTAGCTGCCGCCAACGCTGCCTCGAAACGTCCACTCAGAGCTTCTACCAGCGCTAGCAAACTTGGATCCATGGCTGCTACCAACTCTACCACCTTTGCAGCTCCTACTCCTCGTAACATGTTGCACGAAGACGAGTACCAAGACGAAGTGATTGATCACATGCATACTATGGAGGTGAGTTTGAAGAAGGAGATCTGTTTGGTCGATGGGTTTGGTAGATGGATGATCGATGGTTGTTGTTGGTAGATGGTGGTAGCCAAAAAAGAACAACACCGATAAGAAACTCTTATCAACTTCTCCTTTCCCATCCATCTGACCATTCGTTCCTATTCTATCCTTCTCATTCTCCTCAATCAGGGACAAACGATGGCTTCGACCGATCTCATGGATGTCCAACCTGAATTGAGATGGTTCATGCGTCCATACCTAGTCGACTTCTTGGTGGAGATTCATCAAACCTTCGGACTGAGACCAGAGACACTTTATCTCACCCTCAACATCGTCGATCGCTACGTATCCAAACGTATCGTCTACAAGCGTCACTTCCAGCTGGTTGGTTGTGCTGCTCTTCTGATCGCTGCCAAGTTCGAGGATCCAAAGGATCGTGTCCCAACCGTTCATGAGCTCTCTCAAATGTGTTGCAACGCCTACGACGAATCTGCATTCACTCAAATGGAAGGTCACGTTCTCTCTACCATCGACTGGGCTCTAGGTTTCCCTACTCCGGAGGCTTGGTTACGTATCTCTTGCATGCAAGCAGGAGAGGCAGTCAAGACTCAGAGCATCGCTCGTTTCCTCATGGAATCCACTCTCTTCCACCGTGACTTCATCTCTGTCAAACCTTCAGCTCTAGCAGACGGTGCCTTGATGCTGGCTAGGTTCATCAATGGAAAGGCTACTCAACAAACCGAGGCTTCGGCAGAAGCAGTCAACGCTGCTCAGATGATCGACGCTCTCATTGGTGGAAACCTTCAATCTCTCTCCCTCATCTTGGTCAAGAAGTATGCAACTCCAGTCTACGGTGGTGCTTCAGAGATCGTCAGAGACTTCTACCTCAGCGCTTCGGCAGCAAAGGAACCTACTTCACCTTCCGGATCTTCAGCTCAAGGACTTCTACCAGCTCAATCGGTCTCTCTGACTGGATCTGCCATCCGTGCTGCCAACAACAACGACGAGGACGAGGAAATGTCGATCGGTTCCAGACCAGCAACTCCTTCTTCTATGGCCTCGACACCGTCTAGAGCAAGTGCAAGTGATGGAGACTATGATCTTTCGAGGGACGAAGAAGATGATGATGACATGCCAGTCACACCTCTTTCTCTATATGCCCTTCACGATCCTCTAGCAGCAGTCGTAGCCGGCAATCAATCTGCCTCTATACCTTCTTCATCTTCGACTGGATCCGTGGCTGGAAAGGAGAACAACAAGTCGATGGTCGGCGGAAACAATATGGTCGGTGGTCAGAGACGTAGCGTCAAGATGATGAACTCTTCCAACTCGAATTCTTCACTTCATCAAGCAAACACCAAGATCTCTCAACCTGACTTTGGCAACGCCAACACTGTCAACGTTGTCGGATCTGGTGCTCGTGCGGTACTCAACAGCTCGTCTCAATGGGAGAATCGCTCTCAAGTTTAAGTCTCAAAGACTTTTCTACTTTGTTTCTCTTCCAACTGCTGCCATCTAGTCTTCTCTCTCAACCAACCGAAAAGTAATCTATTGAACATCCTCCGCTTAATATCTTGTCTCGTCTTCAAGTCCTCCATCTTCCGGTGTCTCCCATCTCAACAAACTCAAAGTCATTCTCTCTCTCTATCACAACAATTCAAACAAGACAAAAAACACAATCGTCGTGGTACACAATCGCACTCTCTCAATCAAAACAATTTATTCTCTCTTGACAATCAACAACAACATTCATCAAACAAGTTCAGTCGGATCGCCTGCTCTTCCCTAAGCTCTCTCTCCCTATCTATTTCCCTAGAATACTTCTTTCGAGAAGTATTCTAAACTCACATGCACCCTCATAATCTCTTTTCTCCTTTTCTCTTTTTCTCTTCCTCTTTATAGATCAAACCAAATCTCTTTGTATTTTTATTATATTTCTCTCCGTACATCTATCTCTCTCTTCTGATCTTCCATGTTCTCTTCTCAAATCAATCTATTCTCAATGCACTTCATTAGCTTCGATCTTTTCTTTCTCTTTGAGTGTGAATCTGGTCTCTTGTCGTTCCTGGACTGAAAGGAGAACCAAGAGAAAGAAAGAGAGACGACTGTCGATTCGAATGAAGATTCAGACAGGCAACGATCGAGAATGCTGGTATGCGATTGCGAGTCTTTTACTTATTACAAAATGACAGATTGAGTACTTTATTAACAAAGGCGAACAACGCTATTTACAACATGACTACGCAGAAAAGAGATAGAGAGAAAGACGTTCTCTTTCGATGAGGTTCGAATTTTCAAGCAGCCAACATTTCTTCCTGTCTTCTTTCCACCTTCTCCTCCTTTCGGGATTGAGGTGAAGAAATGATAGGTTCTTGAGTTGGTACTTCTGGTAGATCCGGAACCTTGACAGCAGATTGATCTTCCGAAACCTTCTGTTGCGTGGAAGTGACTCGAGTTTGAGCTTGCAAGAGTTTCATTTCTTCAGCTACCGCTTCTTCGTCTTCTGCAGTCATTTGAGAAGACAGCATCTCGTCGATTTCCTAGGAAAGAGAGAAAGGAAAAGAGAATAGAATGAGGGAAGAAGTCGAGAAACAGGGACTCAGTTTGAGGCTCTATGAAAAGAAGTCTGGCTTTCGCAGATCTTCCGAGACTTTCTTTCCTAGAAACTAGAACTCACTCGTTGATAGCTCTGAGCTTCCGCACTTTCTTCCATCAGCTTCTCTACGTTTTCAATGGAAAGCTCTTTATGAATGGACTTGAGAGCTTGATTGCCTTGCGCCAAACCATGCATCACAGAGATCTCGATTTGAGAGAATTCGATAGACGAGATCTGAACAAGTGAAGGACAGGGAAGATTGAAATATCAGGTGCGTCAGAGATTAGCTTCTTGAAGCAAACATAAAGGTATGAGTCCTCTCCAATCAAGGTAGGAGAGACAGAAAGACAGTCTTCGAGGTCTATTTGAATTGATCCCTGCCTCTATGAGCGCTATCCCCATCTACTTTACTTTTCCATTGGTAGCTATTCACGAATTCTATTCAGCTTGAACGGGATCAGACTCACCAGACCCTCCAAGGTTTCCAACTGAGAATCAGTCTTTGATAAGAGACTTTCCTGATACCTTTTCCTCCTTAAGGCTATCAAGGCTTTATCCTTTTCACCCTTTTCCAAAGCTTTCACAGCCAATACTTTTTCCCTATCCAAGATGAGAACGAGCTGTGTGAGAGAAAAGTGAAGAGGAAGTGAGATGAGAAAGTTGAAGAAGAGACCTGATAACTGGAGCTGGCTGTAGGGAAACCTCACCTTTTTCTGGTACTGTTTGATCTTGTCCCTTTGTAGCTTGATACTTTATGAATTGGATGGAATGAATAGAAACGAGATGGAGAGATGGATTGAGTGAATGATAAGCATCTTGACCTGCATCAACAAAGTCCGACGCTACTCTACTCTACTTACTCCAATACTGCTCTATCGTGCTTGGTAATCTTGGGACCTTTGGGAGCAGAACTTCCAAACAGCTTTGCTAACATTGCTAGTCGATGTACTGCTGATTTGAATGGATGAGGATGAGTTGTTGGTTGAGGATAGAAAGTGGAAAGTGTTGCTTTGCATTCGAAACACTCACTTCAATCTCAACTTGAAGTTCATCAATCCAATCCTGACCTTTCAAGACTACATTGATAGAATAGTATTTGTCCAATATCCAGCAATTCATTCCAGCAACTGTCATTCTATCTAGCAAGATAGGGCTCTGCCTCTATTTTCTTCGTTGCGACTTGTCCTTCACCTCCAATCTTGATCAGCTACTTCTACTCCTCTCCTCTTTTCTACTCGCAAGCATGTCCAAACTCAAATCAGGAGCTCCATCATCAGCTCCATTAGGTAACGCCACTTCTTCCCTATCTTCATCTCCAACCGGAAGTGGAAGTGGAACTCCTCCAAATGGAATCACAGGTCAGGGCACTTCCACTACCAAAGCAAATAGGGCTGCAAGGCATATCGGAGCTGTAGTCGATGATTGGCCAATGTATAGTAGCATGCCAGACGATTACATCATGGGAGATGTCATTGGTGAGTAAGAGCTAGAGGTTCCCGTGTCAAGGAGGGCAAGTCGCCTCATGAAAGGGAGGCGAAACGTGCGGAGTTACGCTTCTATACTCGATAGATGGGAAAGATTTGGATTTGACTATGGATCTTTGATATCAAAATACATGTCAAGTCGAATAGTTGGGGAGAAAGTAGTGAAAATGAGCGAGATCTTGAAGCATGCTGCGAGCTCAGCTTGACCTCAAGACACAAAGTTGGCTCAAAGCTTCAACCTTCTCTACATTTGATCAGTCAGATTTCCCGAGATTGTATCTACTCTCCTTTATTCTGCTCACCAATAGAAAAGTAGAGGTCGTTTCTCTGAGACGAGAAGCTCTTTTCGCCTGCTCTCGACTTCATTCTTGAATGATTCTACCAATTCACCTTGCACTGCCAACTGACGTTCATTCTCATACCCCTCTACCTTTGATCCTTAGGTTTCGGTGCTTCTTCTGTAGTCTATCAAGCTGCTTTTCAACCTCTGAGTGGAGTGAGTTTCATCTTCAGAATCCTTCCGATGAGCAAATAAGAAGAGCAACTCTTTGCAGAAGAACAATCTAATCGATCTCGTTTCTTCTTCCTTGGTCTGTTCTCTTCTTCTCCCTTTCGTCTATCTTCTCAGAAAGCATGCGCTGTCAAGGTGATAGATCTCGAGGCTTTCGGTAGAGATACTGAAGAGGTGAGCCACCAGTCCTTCGAATGCTTATCGAGCTTCTGCTTCTGCTTCTTCTTTTGGAACATAACAAACAAGTAAAGTTTGACTTACTTCTTCTTTGTTTTTTAATCGGTCCATCTTTTCTTTCTCTTCTCCAGCTACGACGAGAAACCCAACTGATGTCTTTATCAAAACATCCAAACGTTTTGAGAGTTCGTGGTTGTTGGGTCAGAGGATCTAAACTTCACATTGCAACCAGATTGATGTCTGCTGGCTCTCTATTGGATATCATGAGATTCTCTCATCCAGATGGCTTCGAAGAGGTGGTGATAGCTACTGCTTTGAAGCAAGCTTTGGAAGGTCTGAGGTACATGCACGTCAATGGTTGGTTGCATAGAGATTTGAAAGCTGCTAACATGCTAGGTGAGTCGGATTGTTCTTCTGCTCGTGGTTCAGAGATAGCACCTTTGCATGTTTTGTTCTTTTCTTTCTCAACTCACAATCACTTTCTCTTTCAACTTGCAACTCGGTCTTGAATGGAACTCCTTCGCACTACCTTCGACTTTCCCAAACCGTTCACAGTCGATGATGATGGAACTGTTCTTCTAGGAGATTTCGGAGTCGGTGTCTTTCTGGGGGATGGAGATGATGGACCAAACCAAAAGATCGGTCAGAAGAAAGATGGCTCTGCTTTCGCTGATGGGAAGAGGAAGAGTTTCGTTGGAACTCCTTGTTGGATGGCTCCTGAAGTCGTTGAAAGGAAACATTATGGAACGAGCGGTGAGTGAGAGTAAAGGTCCGAAAGAGAACGCTACGAATATCTTTGAATACTGATGCTTGACTTCTGCCTCCTTTTCATCTTGTCAGCTGATATTTGGAGCTTTGGGATTACTTGCCTGTGAGTTGAAATAGGACAGTGAGATGATTCGTTCATCTCTAGAGATACTTCACAAGCTGACTTCTCTCTTCGTTGCTTCTACTTTTCAGAGAACTTTCTCAAGGAAGAGCTCCTCATTCAAGGTTCCCTCCGGTCAAGGTTCTAATGAAGACTCTCCAAGATGAACCACCGACTCTAGATAGAACTGGTGGAGCTCACAAGTATTCGAAAGTCATGGAAGACTTCGTCAGAGTGTGTCTTCAGAAGGATCCAGAGAAGAGGTGAGTAGAAAAGGTGAATGTATGCCCTCTAATCTCGCCCCTACTCATCTCGGATCGATTTCTCCTTCTTTTCTTTCTACTCGAAACGAATCCCCATTCTCCAGGCCGTCCGCAGAGAAGCTACTTCAGCATGCTTTCTTCAAGCAAGCCAAACCGAAGAAACATCTCATCACTGCAGTCCTTGGTGAGTCTCTCATGAGCTTTTCAGAGGTTAGATGCTACGAGCAGCAGTTTCTGATCCTAGTTCTTTCCTCTCAACTTTCCACTCCTCTTCAGCTGGTCTACCGCCTCTATCTGAGCGTCAGGAAAAGAGAAGGAAGATGTCTATCGTCTCTCTCAAGAATCAAGCTTCATGGGATTTCGGATCTGTCTCTTCAATCAGTGGACTTTCTTCCATGGCTGAGAAGATGGATCCTTTCTCGAACTTCACAGGAGTGATCTCAGGTCCAAATAGTCCTGCAGGATCGATGAGAGAGAGATTTGGAAGTACAAGATCACGTATCATTAGCATCGATGGTCATCATGCGATCGTTGCTGAAGAAAACGATACACACGCTGATAGATTAGCAAGTAGTTTCCGAAGTCCGTTGAAGAAGCTAGAAAGCGAAGGCGAGATGGAAGGAGAATCGGAAGGCAGATTCGGTAGTTTAGGTGCTGCTGGTTCGAGAAGAGCTAGGAATCGATCAAGTGATTCAAATCCGAATTTCAATCAAGGTCAAGGTTCCTTAGGAAGAAGAGCCATAGGTCATAGGAAATCGGTTTCTTTCGACTTCAATTCTGATGATAGACCTTTGGATTCAAACGGCAACGTCATTCACTCTGATGGTCTGAACGTAAATGATGGTGCTCTAGAACCTATCACTGAGAAGAAATCTCCAATGGTTCTACCAGAAGATGCCAACGAAGTCCCACCTTTACAATTGGACGAGAAGAATGGAGCAGGGAAAGACGTCTCTCCAGATGCCACTCCGAAGTTACCATCGTCGACTCCAGAAGAGGACAGGAAAGAGATCAAAGACTCAACAGTCGTTGACGAAAAGTTGGATGCTTCACCTCGATTATTACCCCAACTTGCAGACATGGTTTCGTCGAAAGTGGGAAGTGGGACGAAAAGGGATTCGGTTTTGGGGAAACTCTTCAAGGGGAAGAAATGAAGCAAAGGTGGATTTGTTAACAGCGGTACTCTACAGAGAAGAACTAAAATTAATGCGTCTCCAGAACTCAAGATATAACGAACTCGCATTCTCAACTATTCAAGTGTAATCTCACTCAAGTCTTTTCCTTTCATCATTAGATTCTTTTGTATTAACATAGCTTTACAAGTCTTTCTTCTGTGATGTTGCTTGATTCGGAAGGCTACGATTGATGCGAGAACTACAAGCTTCTCAAATGGAAGCAATGCTGATGGAAGAAGCTTGAATCGTCCTCTCTAAGCTGTCAACGGGCATGCCCAAGAGGACACGAGAACCTTCAAAGACGAGAAGAATATCACCTGAAGCTCCATGAGCGTCAGGAAGGTAAGAATCCAGGAAGTGATCGAAGTAGACGACATAGCGATTGTTCTCGGGCCAACCACATGGTGCTTACATGCACTTTCTCTATTCCATTCCTCACCTCCAACGACATCCTTGATCTTCTTCTTGTCTCTGTTCCTCGGACTTGCGTCTAAGAAGCGAATGAAAGCAGCCACTTGGACCACCCGATTGAGTTCGTGGTCCTCTCTGTTGAGCGAACGGAGAACGAGACCAGGGTACTGCTAATCTCCACCCAGAAACCGAGACGGGGGTTATAGGTGCAGTATCGGCGCAGAAGTGAACATCGAGTTAAGTTCCCTCTCACCCATTCCACTCCCAATCTTAAAGTCGGATCTTCTCCAAAGATTGCTAGAGCCGAGACGGGATAAAGGATCTCTAGAAAGAAGAAAGAGTAGCTAGCCAAATGCTGTGATAAT
This sequence comes from Hemileia vastatrix, assembly GCA_030280995.1. NCBI lineage: Eukaryota > Fungi > Basidiomycota > Pucciniomycetes > Pucciniales > Zaghouaniaceae > Hemileia > Hemileia vastatrix. Next base: position 22,297 of record JASXTE010000362.1, on the reverse strand, counting down.
GGTAATGACAAATTAGAACCAGAAGCTGGTGATGAGTTTCAAGCGCAACTCAAGCATTGATGAGAGTCACAAGAAAAAGACGATGTCGATTCTGAACTCACAATCCTTCCACACAGATGACGACCAAAGAATCTCCTACTTCTCTATCTTTTCCTTTCCAAGATCATCGTTGTCTCCAAATCTTCTCTCTTTGAGTCCCCGGTTCTAATGTAGTTCAAGCCTCTTCCAACAGCTGGTTTAATTTTTGCCTTGATGGAAGTGAGATCGAGACATCCGCTACTTGCTGACGTTGTTTGGAATCTTGGCTCTTGTTTTCTAGAGATGGAAGATAAAAGTCTGGTTCCAAACTATAAAACTCTTCCTGACGCTTATTCGAGACTTGTGGAAGCTTGAAGAACTGTAAACTGCTTCCCCAACTCCAAGCATTATACGAGCTCGCCGGCGAGCTCATGACGACCAGACAGTGAGGATCCTCTGGTCATTTGAAGCGTAAGTGAGGCGAGGAGCCTGATTCGAAGGAAAGAATGAAGCAGACAGTTAGATCGAGTTGAACTGAATTCTCTTCGTTCTCGCTCATCTTCTGTTGAAGATCCTCTTCCATCTTTTCAGAGACCATGAGAAGACTTGCACTTGATCTTGAGCATGCTAGAAGCCATTCTTGATCCCTTCAATTCGGCGGATAGAAAGGTTCGGCCAACTGAAAGAGGGGAAGAAAAGTAGAAGGTGGCGACGAACTTGACACTTGTAAAGAAGAGGAGAGAAGAGATAGCCGCGCTCTCGTCTCTGTCAAGAACGTGATGATAAGGAGATGAGATGACCTTTCCAGAGAGAAGCGACAAGACTTGAAGACTAATGACACCTCGTTTTTCTCGAATGGGTTCGATCTCCTCTTGTTCATCTTCTTCGACCTTCCGCTGAAGGTGTGTTTTCCCATTCATAAACGACAGCCAAGTTCCCAGAATCTATGTCTATAGAAAGTTCTCTCATAGGACCCCATTCGGGATGCGGACTCTTGATGATCTTCGTAATGCTAAACTCTTCCGTCGATCCTATCGGTGAGATTTGAAGAAACGAGAATTTCTTCTCTCGAGCTGGAGAGATCTATCAGCGTCTGCCCGAAGAGACTGTGGCCGTCCTAGAAAACTGAGGTTGAGCGTTGAGTGGAGGAGAAGAAGAGTTGCTATCTTGAAGTGAGAAAAGAGATTTGGGCGAAGCGAAAGGCCATCGATTGAAGAGCAAATCTGCTTCATGAGATAGATTCTCTTTAGGCTCGGCTAAGGTAGATGGTATTGAGAGGCCATTTGAGGCAAGAGCACAGAGATATCTCACTCTCTGACCTGGATAAGAAGAGAGAATCTAGAGCAAGTCTGCGAATAGAGTGAACAGAGAAGTGAGAGAAGAAGGTGAAGAAAATCAGAAGATTGTTCGACTGGTTTGAGCAGATGACCGCTGGCTGCAAGCCTCGAAAGGCTTGTATCTACCTGACATAGACTGAGAGCATCTCTCAGACTGCATGAGACGATGATCGTGATCATTCGGTTCCATAGTTCGCTGGAAAGGCGAGGGAAAGCAAAGTTGTGCGAAGAGTGGAGGCAGGAATGTGAGCCAAGCAAGTTGTTGAAGGCGGCTTTTTGCTTTACTTTCAACTTTGATCCTTACTTGGGAAGGTTCTTCAATATCTTCGAAGCCATGATAAGAAGTGGTATCGTTGTGATGTTCGAGAAGATAAAGTTGGGAAGGCTCTCGTGACTCATGCTCATCAAGAAGAGAAGATGAACGCACTCAGATCTTCCAGACGAACAGCTTGAAGTTTCGCAACATTAAAAATACAGACAAGAGTCGAACAAAAGAAGCAAACACATAGTCTCAAAGTCGTTTCCGAACTCCTTCTTCGCAAGAACAAGTACACACAAGTACTTCTCAACGAACTCTTCTTTCCCAACTGCTTCTCAACAGAAATTTGACATCTTCCTCCAAATTCCCATTCCTGAAGCCATATTGACAAGTTCTAACCACAATGTCCACATCCTGATCCGACCTTGTTCCTCCTAATCAAGATTCTTTCGATTTGCTTTAGAGATGCTCTTTGATTATCAATCCTTCTAAGCCTTGAACCAAAATCGATAGAACTATGACCAATCTCCAAAATGATCGATAGACGTTTGAAGTAGAGATGATCTTCGAAGGACGTGTTCAATCTTGTCATCATCGAGAACCATGCCTGGAAAGATCTTGAAAAATGGAAGAAGTCGTCAACGAAGAGCACTTGGGGTATGAAGACAAGAATCTCGATACAACTCACTGTGATGATCAAATGAGTGAGATGATCCATTTCAGATAACCTTCTATGAAGTCCAATCATCCAAGACTGGAGTAATGATATGGTAAAATCTATAGTGCTTTTCGTCTTTCAAAGACGATTTGGCAACTCCATCTCGATTTCCCCGTCGATCTTCCGCCTATCGGCATTCATTGTAGACATATGATGACCGATGATGAAACCACCCATAGAGTTTGCAGTCATCCAAGCCAATTCCTCGAGGTTGGGAACTTTGAGAAGTGACAGTGGAAAGTCGAAATCTTGATTACCGTTCCGTTCTAGGATAGGTTCATGATAAAAAGCTTTGAGATGATTGCACAGTCGAGGGTTCGATTCCAAAGTCTTGAAAAAGCGACGGGAAGCTGTTGAAGAATAGATCGAGACGTTTTTGTAAAGTTGAGGTTGAAACGATTTGGTGAAAGAGTGGGAAGTGAGACTTAGAGAGAGGTAAGTGGTCAACAGATTGACTTGGATCTGGCTTGAAGAGGATCGAGAGAATGATTTCTGTTAATTCATAAGGCAGCTTTTGATATTGATTGATGAGACCAATTTCGAGGTCAAAGGGAAGAATAGGATGAGTAATCGACGAAAGAAGGAGGTGGTACGTTGGTCAAACCCATTTGCTCCTCTTCATGTAATTGAGCTTTGTTTACTCTGTCACCATTTATGAAAGTGAACAATCATAAGTTGAAGCTTTGGTAGATTGACCGGACGATCTGAAATAACGCTTTGATGGTTGGCTTGAGAGAGAGAGAAAGCAAAGTTCTACTTCTTCCGATAGACCACCAACTCCATCTTCACCTTCAATCAGGATGCTCTCACGTCAGGCAACCACTAGCCTAGCAGGATTGGCAGCTCGTAGATCCACATCTACTTCTGCAGCTCGGGCTTTCACTACTCAATCAGCTGCTGGAATCCCTGTGGCTGCTGCTGTAAGTACACAACTAAAGAGAAGCTTTTCTTCTTGAACTGCAATCAAATCATCAACCTCAAGTCGATCTTGCTCTACAGTCTGTAGGTGTTCATCAAGACGCAATGCTGAATTAGCCATTCTTCTATTCTCTTCCGTGCCACTCTTGCTCTCTCAGGACGATGGTGCTCCAACTTCTGCAGTCACTGTGGCAGTTCGTGCTGGTTCAAGGTTCGAATCCACTCCGGGTGCCGCTCGTGAGTAATTATTCAATAGATTCAGCTGTACTGGACTCAAATTACTGACTACTTTGAACCCGACCTTCGGATCCCTGCTCGTGGTGCCAGATGTCCTCAAAAAGTGAGTCTGGAAACTCTTACCTCCTTCCTCTTTCCCAGAGAACTTTCTCGCTGATCAAAACCTTTCTTGTCCTCTCTTTTGTTCATCGAAACAACCCTGAATCTACCGCAATCTTCAACCTTCAATTCGTCAAAAAGCTTCCTCTTCAAGTCGACAGAGAAGCGTTCTGCCTTGCGTCTAGTACGTGAATCTGAACTCTATGGTGGTGTCCTTTCTGCATCTGTTTCCAAGGAACAACTTCTACTCACTGCAGAATTCCTACGAGGTGATGAGTGAGTATCAAGGAATTAAAAGAAGTTGGAAAAGTCCAGTGGGGATAGGAGGTCTAATCGGGCAAAGGAGGCTCAAGAGGATGAGAAGAATTCGAAGCAAGTGGATCCTCAAAAGCGCTGGTGGTGCCAGATCGAATTTGATAGCTCCTTCAAAGGATTGGAATATCTCAGAGGACTTGCCATCGATCAAAGATGGTCATTTAAGAGGAACTTTCCGATCTGACCTCCAACTGCTTCTCATGGTCCTATCTCTCCCTCTTACCTTTCTCTTCCTCAAGGGATTACTTTGTCGAAGTTCTAGAGATGTTCTATCTTCCTCTAGATTCCTCCGTCATGAATTCGATGAAGAAGTAGTCCCATCAGTCTCATCCGAATACGAACAAGCTCTATTACAACCAAGTACCTTAGGTCTAGACATTTTAACTCAAACCGCCTTTAGACATCGTGGAATTGGAGCTTCAATCTTGGCTTCCCCATCTTCACCAGTTTCCTACAATGACGTCGTATCTTTTGCAAGAGCTAGTTTTTCAAAGAGTAACATTGCAGTCTTGGGAAGTGGAATCGAATCCTCCAAATTGGCCTCTTTGGTTTCAACCAGTTTTTCAGAAGTTTCCTCTTCGGATGCTGCTGCTTCTTCTCCTGCTTCAAAGTATCACGGAGGAGAACAACGTGTTTCATATGCAGCACCACATGGATCTACCTCACCAAAAGCTTCTTATGGTCATTTCTTGATGGCTTTCGAAGGGGCTGGATTGAACAAATCTCCAGAATTGGCAGTTTTGAAAGCTCTTCTAGGTGGAGAATCTTCGGTCAAATGGTCAAAGGGAATCTCTCCACTTCCAAATTGAACGAGAAATATCCAGGTTTGTCTGCTCAAGCCTTCAATTTGAACTTTTCTGATACTGGTTTGTTTGGTGCTTATTTGACTGCTCCTCATGATCATTTGAATGGTGCTGCTAAGGATGTGGCTAATGCTATCAAGGAAGTCGCAAGTAAGGCTAGCGAAGAACAGGTCAAGCTGCTATTGCTAGAGCCAAATTCGAAGCTGCTAATGCTTTGGAGAGTCGTGCTGGAAGTCATGCCGTCGTTGGTGCTGCTGTGAGTGTTCGGAAGAGAAAGCATCTCCAATTGTTCGATCTTTTGACTCGTAAGATTGACCTACACTCTTTCCCAAATATCTAATCTCTACTCTTCAACAGTTACTCAAACTCTGGAAACGTCCACTACTCTCGACAGTGTCTTCTCTGCTCTCGACGGTGTCAAGGCTTCTGCTGTCTCTCAGGTGAGGATTGAGGGAGAAGGTCAATCTATTTGACAGAATCACAGAACTGACACTTTGCTTCCCATTTCTTCTCTTCATCATCTTCTCACTGACAGGCCGCTGGAAAGCTTCTCCAGAGCAAACCAACTGCAGTTGCCATTGGTGATGTCCACAAGCTACGCATACGCCGATGAACTCGTCTAAAAGAGAAGGAAATCCCCAATTCTGATCAAGAAAACAAATAGAATGTTCGGTGTATTTTCGAAGTAGTTGGAGTTGAGAAAGGTTGGAAAGAATGAAGGGAAAAGGGGAAGATTGGGAGGACGAAGGAAGTTCTCTCTTTTTTTTTATCTCTTTAATATCTTTCTAGCCAAATGGGAATCTCCCTTCGACTTTCCCATCTCTTTTCCTTTACTTTTGTTCTCTTTCTTTTATCTTTCTCGTTTAGCAATCTTTCCCCGTACTGTTTCCAAAAATGACGTATGATCGAGGAGGGAGGATTTTTTGGGTCATGATGAGATTTCTTGGCCTTGGCCACGCCCAAATGAAACTCTACTGAATCTCTCCTCTTCCAAATCAACTGAAGACTCAAATTGAAGATCAATAGACAGTTAGTCAATCGTAATCATGCCAGATGTGATCCGCAAGTTGGTCAGTGGAAGAAAGAATCGACATGTAGAGAACGGAGTGAACCTCGACTTTGACGTACATCACAGGAGAAGATCATCATCATGGGTTATCCTGCATCGGGAGTCGCAAGTCTTTATAGAAATGATAGATACAAGGTTAGAGACTTCTTGGACGACAAAACATTATCCAGAAGATGATTGCCATTACAGTCAGTATTCACACAGAGAGAGTGAGAGAGAGAGCTTTTGTCCTTTGCCTCATCACTGCTGGAGGTTTGGGCCTTCGAATCTTGGACACTCATCTCTTCAATTCACCTTTCCCATCTTCTAAAGGAGTCTACAATCTTGTTCCTACTTCCGAGAATTCATGTGAGTAGTTCAAGTTGATCGCAGAACAAGGAGAGGAAGAGAGAGTCGAGTGGAGCCAAGAGAAGAGAACAACACTATCTTCAAGATGATCGGTAGAAGTAGAGATGCCTGCCTTGTGGATTTTTGATAATAATATGAAGCAGTGAAGAGCTTATTCCTTTCTGGCACCTCTCGTAATCAGCTCAATCATCAGATTTCTGTTCTAAGGTCTGATCCCTCCTCTCCTTCTCTTCTACCACTTCAAACGTGCTATACTGCTGTTCTCTTCTCTCCTCACAAGACGACCCAGTCTTCTTCAGAGGTCATGTCTCTCGATTCCCATTCCCGGATCATCATGTCCCTCCTCTATCCCTCATCCCTCTCATGGTGTCTGATGCAAAGGCATGGCTAATGGAACATCCAGACAACGTTGTGAGTGTTTTTGAGAATCTTGAGGATCTCCAAGGTTGCGTCTTCCGTTCTTTGACCTTTCTAACCTTATTTAAACCTCTCTTTCTACCTCCTACTGCCGACCCTTTCCCCAAAAGTCGTCATTCATTGCAAAAGCTGGACTTGGAAGGAGTGGAACTTTTGCATGCTGCCTTCTCCTAGCCTTGGATCCTTCACTCACTGGTGCAACTTCACTGATGGAAGCATCAGAGACTGAAAGCCATTCAAATGGTTTCAGATGCTCTTTTTAGAGAACAAGAAGGAGGGGAAGACAGTAGTTCGGATTTTGACAATTCATACTCAAGAGACGACACTCAAGATCAACTTCACTTTCTTACTCTCGTCAGATGAATTCTTCCGGTTCGAGATTGAGAATCTCTACAGACGTAGGAAGACCAAGATCTAGTTTTCAAGTAGGAAGAAGAGAAGAATCTAAGAAGAAACCAGAGCTGAAGTTTCAGATCGATTGAAAGCTGTTTTCGATCTTCACACTTCGAAAAGGATCAAAGCTCCAAAAGAGAAGAGAAGTGTGATTCCATTATCAGAACAGAATGGCGGAATCAAACGAATGAAATCGAAACTGGGGATTCTGGAGTCAAGTTGGAAGCTTCAGCCGATAGGAATACAGACACAGTCAAAGAAAGATCACCGAGAAGAGTTCGTTCAGTCAAAGATATAGTCTCTAATGGTTTCCAATTCTGGAAGATCGAGATCGAAATCAAGTACTGGAACTGTGGTTGGAAGAGTCCTTCTCAAGCTCGACAGAGAGAAGAAGAAGGTGGTGGTGGCAGTTCTTCTCAACTCTATGCTGGAATGGGAAACGCTTCTCGAAGTTCTTTCGTTTCTGTAGAACCTCATAGTCTAGGAGCTTCACCTAGAGGTATGTCTACTGACATGTTACCACTTTCAGACACTTCATTCGAGGCTTTGGCTGATGGAAGACAACCTCGGATAGGAAATGGAAATGGACCTGCTTGGTTAGAAGTGGATCCAGCAGATCAAATTCGAAGTTCTTCGAGGAGTAGAAACAGATCTTCATCCAAATCTCCAACACCAAAGGAACCTTCTACAATGAACTCTCATCATCAAAACCAATCACCCAATCGGGTAAACGAAATCAACAAGTCACCTATTGCTAGTAAGCCTGGCGTTTTCGATCCCAAGTCAACGGCGATGGGTTGGATACTTTGCAAGGATTCTATCTGGTGAAGATGCAAGGTTGACGTTTTCTTCACCTTGTGGATTCGCATCTCCAATTGACTGCAAGTTCTAACCCAGCTATTATCGTCTAAAACAAGACGAAAGATCAAGATCACCAGAGTATCGATAGATCGTAAATCGACCACCAAAGCTTTACCAATTCGAAATGATCTCAGCATTCAAATAGAACATTATGAAGATGCTCTAGTTCAGAGATTAGAAACTTGGGAATCAAATGCTAGAAGAAGAGCTAGAGCTTTCGGAATCCATGATCCAGGTGCTATCTCTCCAAAAGCCAGAAGATGAAGATAAAGAAATGGATTTCAACACCAAACAACATAGTTCTTCTTCCACTTCATTATCTGCTATGGCTACTCGAATCCAAAGTAATAATGGTGGTGGAACCGAAACTCCATCTTCTTTCTTTTCTCAAGATCCAAGGAAGTCAATTGTTTCAATCTCATTCTTCTTCAAAACTTGGGAGGTTCGAATTGGAGTCTGAAAATCAATCCTCAAACCGAAGCTGACAGAGCTAGGAAATTCGATTGGGGAGAATCGGATGGTAATGGGAAGCAATTGGTTTACGGAGAGAGATTGATGGAAAGTAGAAGAGAGAATCTAGGAGGAAGAAAATGATGGGAAAATGGTTGAGATATATCTTCATTCCTGGAAATTATGGTTCGGATGGAATTCAAGATAAAGATCAAGGTGATGAGAGGAGAGAAGTTCTGTTGTCTCCTGAACCTAGAAGAAAGAAATCTACCATCTTTGGAAGGAAATCGAAAGAGATCTCTAGAAATGGAGTAAACGATTTACCTGCAGTTTCTCTGGTTCCTCCAACACCTCCTCCACCAGCAAGTAATGAACTTCAAGGTTTCAATCAATCCTCGACATCATTACCTTCTCCTAAAGCGAAGAATGGAGGAACTAATTCATCGAATCCATACTTGATTATCGATCCGGACCGAGAGATAATGTTCAAAGTATTGGGTTGGAAGGACTGGCGCTACTCATTCTCTTTACCAGATTTCACAGCTGCTGCTTGGTGTTGGATCATACCTTCTTTGAAGAACCTAGAGAATTGAACAAACCTTTCGATGATGAGGATGAGGATGAAGGAGAAGGAGTGGCGAGAGAGTGGCGAAAAGGGAAAAAGGATGCTGTCAAGGTCAAGAAGGGATCCAAGACTGTCGTCAGACTGGAAAGGAATGAATTGGATTTCAGAAAGGATGTTTTGGGAGTAGAGGCTTTGGAGGTAGAGTGGGAATGGGTCGAGATTTGATGGAAAGGTTGGGTGGCGTCTTCGTCTTCGTGTAGTCAATTCTCGCTGCCTGTTCATATTCCATATCAATTCGAATTGCATAGACATTCATTAACTCTGAAGTGTAATTTGCGTGGTGGCGAGAAGAGACCTCCACCAAAAAAAAAGACTTGATTATTAAGATGAGTAGGAGCAAATAGGGAGAGCGAGATTGTTTGGTCTCCGATCAATACGACTTTGTTCTGGTTGGTGGGGAATGGCCTTTTTCTGCTCCTCCCCATTTTTGAGCGTGAAATCGAAGTGGTGAATTTTGGGGAAGAGTCGTGTGGATTCGGCGCTTGATCGCCCCTTGTGAGTTTTTCGTTCTAGAACAGAAACTGGCCTGTGCGTGAGAGTTGGCTCTATAAGGCTCAGTCCACTTTTGCAAATCTTTCCAATCTCCCACGACAATCATGTCGTCAACAATTCATCAATAGAAAGGGAGTTTCACCTCCAATGAAATCCGATCCATTACTCACATCCTCCAAACTCAGATCAATCAGACGACGACGACGTTCAAGCTACAAAAGATCAACAAGCAAGAATCCAAAGACGTCAAGGTGCAGTTCCAGCTACTGCTGCTGAAGATGATGTAGATTACGCTGATGGAGATATTCCAGATGATTACGTTACTAGAACTTTACAATCTCAACCTCCTCTACCTCCAATCCAGTGGAAGAACATCTTGTCAGAGATCCAATGGGTTTCCTTCATTGTCCTAACCACCACTCCTCTACTCGCTATCTATGGTATGTTTACCACTCAGCTACACTCAAAACTTTCATTTGGGCTGTCGTTTATTACTTTATCACTGGTCTTGGTATTACTGCTGGTGAGTGCAACGTCTTGGTCGTGTTGGGAAGTTTTTTGGGGTTGGGATCTCTTACTCGGTGCTGCACATCCAGGGATGAGGTTTCAGAGTTTCTACCTCCTACATCCCCTCCCAATGAGTGCTCGCTTTCAGTTCAGATTCATTTCTTTGAATTCGAGTATCAGATTGGTGGAGTTTGGAGGAATTTGAAGCTCTTTCAATTTTGCCACTGCCCCAACGTGAATCGTACTCTTGGGGAGCATGAGCTGAAAACCTCTCGACAGCTGGAATTGCAGCTGTCTCTCTCGATTCGAATCTATTTGTTTGGATTAGAGTTTCAGTTCTAGCTACCAAATCGAGGTGAGTTGTTTTTTCCAACGCCACCGCAAGATGAGCACTAGTCCTCCGACAATTTCTCCTCCACCTTTTCTTTATTTTTACTCACCTTTCAATCTCTCGATCTCTCTCTTTACCCCACAATTTCTTTCGATCTCAGGTTATCATCGTCTCTGGGCTCATCGTGCCTACAACGCCTCTACTCCACTTCAATACTTCCTAGCTTTCGCAGGAACTGGAGCTGTTGAAGGATCTATCCACTGGTGGGCTCGTGGTCACAGAGCTCATCACAGATACACCGACACTGATTTGGATCCATACGGAGCTCACTTTGGTCTCATCTGGTCTCATTTGGGATGGATGATCGTCAAACCAAGGAGAAAGCCAGGTGTTGCAGACATTTCAGATCTTCGTAAGAATCCAGTCATCAAGTTCCAACACAAGTTTTACCTTCCTTTGATCTTGGCTATGGGTTTCGTTTTCCCAACCGTAGTTGCTGGTCTAGGATGGAACGATTGGAGAGGTGGATTCTTCTACGCTGCAGTTGCACGTTTGGTCTTCGTTCATCATTCTACCTTCTGTGTCAATTCTTTGGCTCATTACTTAGGTGAAGCTAGTTTCGATAACAAGATGACTCCAAGAGATCACTTTATCACTGCTTTGGTCACTGTCGGTGAAGGTTACCACAATTTCCACCATCAATTCCCAATGGTGAGTTTTCGAGAGTTGATGTGACGATGTTGACGACGAGGACGGACGAGTCTTCTCTTTCCTTCTCTCGCATCTCAATACTCAATTGCTCATTCCTTTATCTTCTCTCGATTCCTCTTTTCCCTTTCCATTCTCCAGGACTACCGTAACGCCACCAAATGGTTCCAATACGACCCAACCAAATGGTTCATCGCCACAATGTCGAAACTTGGATTGGCCTCTCATTTGAAGCAATTCCCAGACAACGAAGTTCAAAAGGGACGTCTAGCGATGAAGCTTCAAAAAGCTCACGCCGAACAAGCAGCTCTATCATGGCCAAAGGAAGCTTGCAATCTACCAGTCATCTCTTGGGACGGACTTCGTCGAAGAATCAAAGACTCGTCCTCTCATCGTAGTCCACGGATTCATTCCACGATGTCTCTTCGTTCATGGATGAGCATCCAGGAGGGAAGACATCCTACTCAAAGCCAAGGTCGGAATGGATGCTACCACTGCTTTCCTAGGTGGAGTTTACGATCATTCCAACGCTGCTCATACTTACTCAGTATGATGCGTGTTGGAGTTTTGGATGGTGGATATCAATTGGCCATCAATGAAATCGAGAAAACAAGAAGCAAGAGCTCAAGCTATCAGAGATGCATCTGCACAAGCTGGAACCATTGCCGGAGCCAAATCTCTTCAAAAGGATACTCCAACTTCCAATCTAGGTCTCAATGGTCAACAATCTACTTCTGAAGGTCAAGATTCAGAGGAAGTCAAGATGGTTCATCCTCAATCTGTCTCTTATGTCGTACCTGGAAAGGCTTACGTCATTGAAAGAATGCAGAATTGAAGGCTAACGTTAGAGACGTCGGTGGGAAAGGTTGGAAAATGGTAGACGGAGAAGATAGATAGCTTTTCTCGATAATTTCTTGGTCTCTCTCTCTCAATAAATAGAATGGTCCCTTTGGTTCTAATTGTTCATTCTTAAAAGACTTCACTCATACTTTCGATATCTAGGTTCATTCACTGTTCAGTAACATCTTCCTCCGTTCGATTTTCTTTCCCAAAACTAAAATTGTTCCCAACTCCCTCTGTGCTCCTCATACAAACCCTGCTGTATATCTCCCAATCTCATGAAAGAATGAAACACTCAATTTGCAATCAATACAGTCGGCATGAATTGCGTCTGACCATTTGATTTTTGAACTTTGTCTCGACTTGAGCTCTTTCTTTTCATCCACTCGACCACTTCATCTTGGGCATCATCATGACTTCTTCGCCTTCTAATCTTTCTTCTTCTTCTCCTTCATCCTCGAATTCAAATTCAGCTGCTAATCCACAAACTCCAGATTCAAGTCCAAGCAACCAAGCGAATGTCTGGCGCTTCTGCTCTGTTCCGAAGATTCTCAAGATTGTCACCTTCAAATTCCAATGCTACTTTCCACTCCCAATCAGAACTCTACATCTTCAGCTCAGGCCGAATCAAATACAACAAAACAGAGTTCAAATTCAAACAAACCTCAGTTGGATGGCGTCTTTGGAAGTGCAGCTGCAGAGCAACGAATGGAGGATTGGGAACAGATGATAAGAAAGATGTATGGCTCGATTGCGATATTGGTCATGAGAGTGAGTACTCGCCTATTCGAATGGTACTCGAGATTATCTGCTAAGATCATCAAAAGTCAAGATGGCCAAAGAGATCGTTAGGAGAGGAGTAGAGTTGCAAAAGTGCCACCTCTGTCTATCTCTCTTTATCACTCTATCATCCGCTTCATGCTCAGACCTGCAGGCACTTCCTCTGTAGCCCTAGACAGATTACATCATCCGAAACAAACCTTTTCCAGCTCTTTCCTTCTCTTCTCATGTCGGAAACACAGCGTAAAACTGACTTACTTCTACTTTCTTTCCATTTGCATCTCTCTTCTTTTCTTCAGTGCCATTGCCTTGCTTCTAGCTTTGTTCCTTCCGAATATCAATCTTCTAGGTGTCTCTACTGTTTCTGGAAATGGACCAAGTGAGGCGACCTTCGCAAACGCTGCGAGATGCCTCGCTGCATTCAGAGCTGGAGAGAGTCTGAAAGAGAATGGAAAAGGAATCACAACGAAATCCATTCCGCTCTTTCGAGGATCAGATGAGCCATTAGTCAAAACTCCCAGAGCTGATCCTGCAATCCATGGTGAAGATGGTTTAGGTGGAGTGGTTGGTCTTCCATCGCTCGACGATGATTCTGTTCAAAGACATCTCCATTACTCTTCATCTTCAAACGCAAATCAAGATTCGAGTTTAAACTTGAATCCATCTTCTTCGAAAAGCCAAATTCCCGATTCTACTCTACCTGAATTTCTTCAATACTTCTCTTCACTCCTTAAAGAGAGAGTCGAGAAAGGTAAACCTAAACTCCATCTTGCAGTCACTGGTCCAATGACCAACATCGCTTTTGTTCTACAAGATCTATCCTAATCTCTTCGTGGAAGGAATCGAACAAGTCGTAGTAATGGGTGGAGCTGCAGGAGTCCAAGGAAATCGTGGACCTTTGGCAGAGTTTAACATTTTGGTTGATCCAGAGGCAGCAAGCATCATTTTCAACGCTCCAATCAAAGTGGTCATGTGTGGCTTGAATGTTACTCATCAAGCAATTTTTACTCCTTTCGTTACATGATAGATTATTAAGAGGTAATTCTTCAAACATTTCCAAACCTTCTCCTCCAATCAATTCGTCTTCGAATAAAGGATCTCAATCTTCTTCTCCACCATCTCTCCTACTTCAAGTCAGCCTTCTTCACCTAACTTCAACACTAAACCTCTACCTTCAACAACTACTTCAAGCAATGCTTCTTCCTCTTCTCCTCCATCAAATCTGAGAAAACTACTCTCTTCTGTTCTTTTGTCTTCGCTTCGACTTACAGTTCCGAATTCGGCTTCAAAAAAGGCCCACCCATCCATGACATGTTGACGATAGGCTACATTTCAGATCCCTCAATATTCTACAAGAACGTCTCCTCCGTCAGCAATGGAAAATCTGACAAAGGATCGGATTCTCAAGCTTCTTCTATGATCCCTCCTAGAAGATATAGAGTCGACGTCGAATGTAACGAAGGAAGTTTGGCTCTCGGAGCTACGGTCGTAGACTTTTTATGGGGACAAGAAAATAGAACATGAAGGTTGGGGAAGAGGTGGAGAGGAATGTGAGGTTTTGGAAGTCGTTTCGGTCAGTATCTTTGGATGAATCACTTCGATTCTTACAATGCGTACACAGACTGACTTCTTTTTCCCTTCTTCATTCTCACAGACCTCGTCGTCTATGGAATCTGTTCTTCAAAGCTGTGGATCTAGCGGAAGACCACATCTCTTCGTTGAAGCCTCAGAACAGAAAATACAGCTATAAACTTCCTCTCTGCTGTTTCTCTTTTTCCTTCGTTTTCTTCACGGTCGATGCTATACTAGGATCTCAATCGTCTAATCACACATTGCTCTCTAGTCTCTACAATTCTGAAAGCTGTCACCTCATCAAATCTTTCCCGTCTGTATTTACCCTCACGAACACTAATGCTTTCTTGAATGTTTCGACTGCTGTAGACAAGGTTTCCTGCTTAGGCAGTGACTTCCTCTCGATTGACAAGCTCTAGTCCTCACTGGTCTGTTGCGAGTTCGGAAATTTGTTCAGATTTCTAAAAGAGGATCTCAAATCTACTAGGAAGCAATGCGAATGTTGTATTGATGATCACAAGATGGACGCAAACATGCAATCAACATGATTAAGAAGAGGAATAGACGAATGTTATAAAGAGATAAAAAGAATCGTTGGCGTTCCCTATTTCTCTTCCTCCTTAGACAAGCTTGCTGAAAAGCTTTGGAGCTAGACATTCTTGAGCACAGTGAGCGAGGGTGGACTGTGAGAAGGCAAAGACAGAAGTGAGAGGAAATGGGTCAGTAAAAGAGTTCGCGTCAAGGCTAGCCTTGACGATAGTTTACAGACATGAATGGCTACTCACAGCTATAAAACCGAAAAGCGGGATGGAAGAAGAAAAAAAGACGAAGGCAAAGGGTTATTGAAAGCTTGTCAGAATCAAAGACAATTGGGTTCGATTTGGGAAAGTAGCGCTTCGTGGCTTTCATAGATTGCTGTTCTTCTCATCCACAAAGGTTCGCTTGCTTGAACCTCGAGGTATATGTTGGAGTTGGTAGACGTTCTCGAATAAGAGTACGGAAGGCACCAGAACACAAAAGAGAGATAGATTCTCAATCATGCCTGTAGCTTTCTTCTACTCTCAATGTATGCCTCTCAAAAACGACCGTTCGCTCTCGAAAGGTTCACGAGGAACGTATGATTCCTGATAAGATTCATCTCATCCTAATTGTTGCAGCTGTGAACTCTTGAAGCTTCCCTTCCTTCCCTCTCCACCAATCTCTCCTCTCGTAATCTCCACCAAGAACCGGTGAACAAGTGGCATCTTTAAACCTTGATTAGTCAGTTCTGAAGATGGGAGATGTTCCAAGGTACTCACAATTCTTCGATACAGTCTTCACCCTTGTAACCCTTTCCCTCTTGGACACGAGTTTGACATTCGTCAAAGTGGGGCTTTGCTGGAGCACAAGCCTTGGATTCTTCGCATGAAGCGTAGATTTCGTCACGGACCTGGTCATAAGGAAAAGAAAGCATTTTCGAGAGTGAGACATGTGATCAGTTGCCGTCTTCAGAAGGAGCTTTGAGGACGGAATGGGAAAGAAAGCCATGAGAGGAAGAAACAGATTGGAGAGAGAAGCAGCTCCGAACCTGAATCTTGCTTCTCTATGTCCCTTTTCAGATCATAGGTATTGGAATTTAAATGATCTGAACTGATGATCAAATCCTAAATAGGGCACTCGATTATAGGCTTGCAGTTGAGGACGGAGGGGTTTCCATTCCATTCAATTCCATACTTACATCTTCTGGCTCATCTTCCTCCTGCATTGATTAGCGAAAGAAGACAGATGTTGTCAGTTGAGTTTACTCTCAGTCCTTGCACTTTCTCGGAACAAGAGAAGGGTTCTCTGCAACTTGACCTCTTCTTCTTCATCCTCACCACCTTCCTCACCACCTTCAGCTTCCTCCTTTGGTTCTTCTTCGGAAGACTGTCAAATCCGAGGCGGGAGTTTGCAAAGAGATTCCACACAGTCAGATTACGTCAATGAAGGATTGAAAGAGAAGAATGGTAATCGAGATAGAAGGAGTGTAATCTATTCTGTGTGATTCGCTAGCCACTGCTACTCACCTCTTCCTCCTCTTCTTCTTGATTTCTAGCTACTGGGAAGAAGCTTGAAACGAAAGAGCCAACATTCTCGAAAACAGAAGAGAAGAAACAGAAGAATCGACTTCTGGATTGGTTGAAGTGGACTGCCATTTCTTGATCCGGTCGTTGGTGAGAAGGAAGGACACATCCTACTTCTTCCTACCCTGAACCTCACATCATGTTCGCTCTACGTAGATCAGTCATCTCTGCTCCTCGTCTAACAAGTCGTTCAATCGCACCACAAGCACAAGCTGTTCGATTCCTTTCATCCAGTCCAATCAGAAGATCCGATGCCTCCGCCAGTCATTCAAGGAGAAGGAGCCAAAGCTGGTCAAGTAGCAACGGATGAGCAACAAGCTACAGTTTGGAAAGATTCGAATTGTTGGGCAAATTGAAAAGGAGAGGATGTCTTCGATATGGCTCCACTAGAAATGACTAGATTGGGAACCACAAAGGATCCAATCATCATCAACTCTTTGGTCAGTAACAAGTTGAGGATTCAAGATGAAAGATTGGGAGAAGAAGTAGATTTGAGCTCTCTTCTCTCTCTTGACTCTTTCTTCGATGACTCCTTTGCATTGACTCGATCATCTCTTCTCATTCCATCTACTCGTTCATCAACAGTTCCCTCAACGTCAAGTAGGTTGCACTGGTTTCCCAGCAGATTCACACGACACTATTTGGTTGGCCTTGAACAGAGACATTGAGCACCACAGATGTCCAGAATGTGGTAGTGGTGAGTGCAAATACATGGTTCCCTTTTCACATAGGGGGAGATTGGAGGAGGAAGGGGTAAGGGAGGGGAAACCATCGCAGACAAACCAGAAGGAGAGAAGAAATCAATGTCGAAGCTCTTCTTGCTGAAGCTCTACTCTTTAGCTTGCAAAGTTGATGGGCTAGATTTTCCCTATTCAAGATGAAAATCAGAGCAGGAACTTTGGGCTCAGGCGGTACGGCAGAGAGAAAGAGTCTCTTGAGCAAGAAAGAGTGTTTCTTCCTCCTCCTCCTCTTCTTGCCTAGTCCCATTTTTGAGAGATCCTCAAGGTGATGCAGCTCAGATGTCTCCCCGCACCGACACTGGAAAGTCTCCACAATGCCTAACGTTCCTCTCGGAGCATTCACGAGAAGCGAAGTCCTCTGACCCTCGAATCCTTCCATTTCCTCACTCCCTCCCTCCTTCTCGATCTATTCCTTCTCTCAGTCTACAAGCTCAACTTCACCGGAGACGAACACCCAGACGACCATCATTAATCTTCAAGCTGTATCAATTTGTAATGTCTCTTCAGAAGGTAGAGATTGATTTTGTTTCTTACCTCTCGTTTCAAAGATTTGTCGTCTTCTAGAGGTGGTGTGGTGGATTTACTCGTAGGGTTCGAGAAATGATTTCTTTGCAAAGCAATTACAACTAATTTTCTCTCATTGGCTCGAAGGTCATGTCTAGTTGTGATTCGAAGACTCGAGAATGACTTGCGAGAAGTTTCGAAGACATGATAGGAATGCTATTGGAAGTCACACAGGGATTGAGAAGGGCAAGTCTCTTCTCGCATGGTTTGTCCGAACACGAAAGTCTCTGCAATTTCGTGAATAGAACGATCTGGGTCTATCAAGAGTCGAGAGACATCTCGTTGGCAAAGGGATTATCGATTAACGAGAGGAAATTCTCGCTCCTATAAAGTCTAGGTCTCCTTTCGTCCTTCGAACACCTTTGCATCTGGCGACTTCTTCTTTGAATGGAGATTCTCGACATATCTCTTCAACTGGAAGCTGAGGTTGATCAAACAAGATGTGCGCATGATCTATTATGTTTAGCAAGTCTTCGGCCAGACCGAAAGGGAACGAAAGGCAGTCGAATCTGGGGAGACCTGAATCAGCCCATCTCTTGCCGCTATCTCTGTAGTCTCGAAACTACGCCAAACCTTAACTCGAGGCTTGTTCCACTCCGAAGGAAAGTTCAGTTCCTTTATCAGTGGCGGAGACTCAGAGAATTTCCCCCAATGACAAGACTCCATCCCCTTCGATCCTTTTCTCGAGGCTATTTCGGTCGTAGATAAGGAGCAGATCTCGAAACCTTAAAAATGTGTATATAATGTGGGCCCCAAAAAGAGAAACCTTCTCCTTTTCCCCACCCCAAACTTCTTTCTTTCTTTTCACTTCTTCTCACGTAGCAGGTCTACTTTTTTTCTTACCACTTCTTACTACCCTTTTCAAGTTCTTCTTTCTTTTATTTATTTCTATTCTAATTTATTCTATTTATTCAACACCTCAAACCCCACCTTAGTCAAGACTTCAAACATGCAATTCTCTTCCAAGATCGCCCTTTCTCTCTCCTTCGTTTTGCACTGGCCTCTAACAGTTTCCGCAGCTCCGATTTCTGAAGAGAAGCGCGAATCGATCAGTTTCAATCCTTATGATCTACCAAAGGAATTGTACGGTGGATTCAAAGGAGGTGACTTACACCTCCAGAGTGAGTGTCTATTTTTTACTTGAGTTGTCAACGTCGCTAGTTGTCGACTTGGCCCTCTTTCTCTTCTCCTCTCTACCTCAGTCCTCTGATCTCGACCTCGAAACTAGAGGTGCAAAGATAGACTATGCATACATGCTGTCCGCTATCCTTGGTGCCGCTAGCGCTCTTAAAAGCAGAGATCTTGCAGAGGTGAGTTTGCAACTTGCTCAAGCTCTCACTGTCGCTGTGCTCTTGCAGGTACTGATCTGACCCTCCGCATCTCCTCCGTTCTAACTCAGTCCTCTGATCTCGATCTCGAAGCCAGAGGTGCAAAGGTTGACTATGCTTACATGCTTCCGCTATCCTCGGAGCCGCTAACGCTCTGAAAAGCAGAGATCTTGCAGATCAAGAGACCAAACCGCCTCGACGCTCGTGGAAAAGGTGAGCTCGATATTGGTAGCGATGACTTGACTTTGATTTAGAGCCATTTTGACACTCAATCTGATCCTCTGTTCTATTCTTGAACCCAGCCGACATACGCTTCCCTTGTTTGTGAGTTTGCTTAGTTGGCTAGGATCTCTCACGCTCGTTCGATCCATCGCTCATGTTCGTCCATCTTCACTCTTATCCATCTCGCAGCTGCTCTTCTCTACGGATTTCAGTCTATCCGTTCAAGAGATTTGGAAGAGGAGGTGAGTGCCTGAAGAACACTTCAACGTCCGATTGATCTGAGGCTGACGGTTCTTTTTGCTCATTCTTGACTCTCTTTCAGGTTGAGAAAAGATCTCCTCTGAACGCGGCTGGTATCGGGAGTGCTATCTTCGCAGGAACTGCCCATCTACAATGGAATCAAGAACAACTACTTTTCCAAGGAAGCGGTTGACGAATACCTTGCTTCTCTTGACAATGAGGTGAATAGACGTGCGCTCCTCGATAAAGACACCCTCAATCTTCAAGTCTGACTTACACCGTTCCTTTTCCCCTTTTCTTTACCTTCTCAGGCTGTATCCAGGCGTGATCCTTTGAACAGCGCCGCTATGGTCGGTCTAGGTAGGGTAGTTTGGCTAAGCAATTCCTGCCAAACAAGGACTATGGCTTTGGAAAAGGAGGTAAAACGACCGGTAAGCCTGTCCAAACGAGAGATGTTGATGTGAGTTTTGCGATTCATCAGATTCGTTTGTGCCCTTGCAAGTGAGATTTCTTGCTCATCAGTCTCTTCCACTCTTGCTTTACCTCTCAGATTGAGACGAGATCTCCTCTGACCGCAGCTGGTATTGGAGCCGCTATCTTCGCAGGAACTTCGATCTACAATGGAATCAAGGCAAATTACGGTTCCAAGGCTCCTGAAGAGTTCGCCTCAGCCCTCGAATCCAGAGATGTCGCAACTTTCTCATCCAGACCTTGATCTCTTGGGATTATAAACGTCTTTACTTCTTTTTATCTTGTCGTTTGATACTATAACTTATTTGAATGCCCTTATCTTCTTACAAATCAGCCTGATCTGACCATCACGAATGCTTTGCATGTTGTCGATGCAAGCCTCTCGAACGAGATGAACAGAACGCTGTAAGCGATACTCCTGATACGTGAGAGAGTAAGAAACAGAAGAAACTGCCATACTTCTTCGTTGATAAAGACAAGACGGTTAGAGTGAGGGGGTAGTAGAAAACGCTGACTCGAATTTGCGAGTCGATTCTGCGAGAACGGTCAAAAGAGTTCGACGTCGAGGAGAATGTTCCAAAATTAATCCATCGAAAGTTCGAAGAAGAAGCTACGGAAGCGAAGTCACCAATCGCATAAGTTGGAATATATGCCATAGATTGGGAGAAGAGATCTGCTCAGCCAACATCGCTCGGACCAATTTGCTTTTGAAGCAGTCGGCGTAGCTCTGCCCTTGTCTGGGCGACAAAAGAGGAAAACAAGTCTTTCCAAACCAGAATTCGAGAGTTTGGGTCTTGCAAACAACAATCTCGGCCAAGGCTCCAGCTGTCCTATAAAGGCTGCTCTAAGGGGAGCTCCTTCGATGGAAGAGATAAGGAGACGAGCACTACGCCTCTGTTTCTTCTTGAACTTGGCGCTGAAGAGTAGGATGAAGGGAGGGGCGTCGAGAAGAAGCAAAAATTACGGCTCTGAATCTGTGTGTTCGATAAGCGGAAGAGTTGTCAGGAGGAGATCTGAATGGGTATAAAATGGCCAGTCGAAGCTCGAAGAGACTTTCTCACTCCCTATCCAAAACTACCTCTTCTTCTCTTCAATTCTTCTTCGTAGCTGGCCTACTTTGTCTTCTTACCACTTCTCATCAACCTTTTTTCACCCCACTCTTTATTTTATTTTATCAAAACCCCAAAACTCTCTTTTCTCAAGACTTCAAAAATGCAATTCTCCAAGATCACTCTTTCTCTACCATTCGTTTTTGGCCATGATGGTCTCGTCAATCTCTGCATCTCCAATCTCTGGAGAAAAATGTGAAACTATCGGGGCCGAAGGGTGGTGATTTACTTCTCAGAGTGAGTCGATTCGAAACTTTCCCCTCCTCTTGTCGACACAGACTGACTCTTCTCATCTCTCCCTTTTCTTGCTACAGTCCTCGGATGTCGGAGTCAACGCTAGAGGTGCCAAAGTCGATTATGGATACATGGTCGCTGCTATCATTGGTGCCTTCAATGCTATTCGTAGCAGAGATCTCCAGGATGACGTCGAAGCTCGTGGACTGGGTAAGTCTTGAGAGTGAGGCGATTTGACTTGGTTTCGGACGGTACATATTCCTGATTTTCATTCTTGTTTCATCTTCTTAATCTCAGCTGACTATGGTTCTCTTATCTGTGAGTGATTCGTGTCTTTACTGTAAGCCACTTGCAACTTGCAAGCTCATTCGATACCTCTTTCTCTCTCAATTCTGGTCCGTCTTCTCTCTTGACTCTGCGCCTCTTCTCTATCTCTTTCAGCTCGAGCTTTAGAAGAAGACGTGAGTATCCCAAAGATCCACATCCGTCACTTAATTCGAAGACTGACGGTGCCATAATGTCTGAACTCTCGTTCCATGCCTCACCGGCTCTCAATTCTCATCAACGTCTCTCCGTTCTTCTTTCAGTCCTTGGTCTTGTCCAAAAGATTAACGCGGCAGGTGTAGGAGCCACGATTTTTGCAGCTACAGCAATTTACAATGGGCTCAAAAAGAACTTTGGAAAAGAGGCAGCCGAGGAAATCATTTCTAACCCTGATTTCGTCCCAAAGCTAGCTATGGCATCAAGAGACGTCTCATCTCATCCAGACCTTGATCTCTTGGGATTGTAAGGCTTTTTCTTCTTCCCTGATATTCAATACTCTAAATTATTGAAAGATGCCTCTGTTGTACACTTCGACCGATTTGATCGTAATGAATACGTTTGCGAAGTCTTTCTCAGCGTTTGCGTTTGTGATGACGGAATCTTGAGAAAAGTAAGCATGCTGTGAGATGCAAGCTGATCAAATTCTATATGCGAGCAGAAAGTAATAGTACAGAATCGTTGATGAGAACCAAACCAGACAGCATCTCTTCCCTTCATCTGAAGAGCAGCAATCTCCCTAAACCTTTCTCTCTTCGATTTATCTTTCCCATTCGAAGCCTTTCGATTCCTCTCCACCTCTATCTCTCTTCTTGATTCTTCCAAAACATCTTTCCAATCTTCTTCTTTTCCCAACTTTTTCTCCTTTC
>JASXTE010000581.1:0-36304 GCA_030280995.1 Hemileia vastatrix | reverse complement strand
TTCTGGAATGTATGCGAACGAGAAATCCTTCAGGCCTCCATTCCTACCAGATGCCGCAGCCGCAGCCAAGTGGCCTCGTCGCGAGCATGAAGACACTCCTCCCTCATCGCAGATTTGTCTAGATAGTCTCCAATTGACTATTTCCATCTTTCTGAAGCACATTTACTGGAGATCGACGTCGAGTGGAAGAGGTGAGCCACGTGGGAGTGCTGGCTGGGAGAGAGGGAAAGATGAGATTTTCGACGCAGAGAGAGAAGCTTCACCACCTTTCGCACCTCAAGAAACATTGAATTCAACATGGCTACGGAAGGAAAGGCCATCAATCCTATGAAGGAGCTCAAGGTTGACAAGCTAGTCATCAACATTTCAGTAGGAGAGTCTGGAGATAGATTGACTCGTGCCACCAAAGTGTTGGAACAACTCACTGGTCAAACTCCAGTCACCTCAAAGGCTCGTTACACTCTAAGAGGTTTCGGTATCAGAAGAAACGAAAAGATTGCCTGTCACGTCACTGTTCGTGGTCCAAAGGCAGAGGAAATCATCGAAAGAGGTCTCAAGGTCAAGGAGTACGAATTGAGAAGAAGAAACTTCTCTGACACTGGTAACTTCGGTTTCGGTATCACTGAACACATCGATCTCGGAATCAAGGTGAGAATCAGAATCAAGAATCGTTGGAAAAATTGAGATCGAGTTCAAGTTGGGGTCTTTGGCATGGATGATGGAATTCGAGGTGGTAATCAGTAGGAGAAGGAACAGCAGATCCAATGCTGCTCTAGCTATTTATTCAAGGATAGCTGCTCTCGTCAATTCCATTCAACTTCATTCAAGCCAACAATTACGAGTTGGCAGACGAGATAGCTCAGAGAGAGGGTCGAGGGGATGGGCTGAGGGGAGAGTAGGAAAGGAAGGATGGTTCTTGTTGGCTCTTCAAATTCTCAAATCTCTCATTCCAGATGCTTCGATTGCAACTCCGTTGGACTGAGAATCCAATACGAGCTTGAAAAGGCGGTTTGGCGGACCTCAACTATTCAAGACTGGCAGCTGTTAGGTGGCATACATTCACTCTACTCCTCCTCTTGCCTCGAAATCCAATCCATCAATCGGAACTGCTCGCTGACCCTTGCTTTGATCCATTTCTACTTTCTTGTTCATCAGTACGATCCAGGTATCGGGTGAGTAACCTCAAATGGTTGAAGAATTGAAACGGCCACTTATTCGCAGTGGGAGAGGAAGTCGAATCGGGATTGGCTTTGAAGATCAAGATCATCATCAAGCTGCAGAATGAGTTCAAGTCAGGAGGCAGATCGGCATTGGGGATTGAGAATCGCAGATGGGCTAAATGGAGATAGAACTCCACCTCTGGAGCCAGACTCCAGCTCGAATCCTGAAGGAAGTCGAGCTCGTACTGATCGTTTCTACCATTTCCACTCTTTCTCAAATCTCGAATTCGAAATCACTCTTCAACCTTGATAGCATTTTCGGAATGGTGAGTCTTTCTCTTCAATCAACGAGGTCTTATCTTCGATTCTCAAATTCATGTCCCAAGAAGCTAATCCACTTGCGATCTATCTCTTTACCACCTCTCGTCTCTCCTGTTCAGGACTTCTTCGTCTGTATGACAAGGCCTGGTGCTCGTGTTGCTCGTCGTAAACAAAAGAACGCTCGCGTCGGTTACCCACACCGTGTCAAGAAGGAAGAGACTGCTGCTTGGTACAAACAGAGATTCGATGGTATCATTATGCGTTAAACGAAATTCAAGACATCAAATTCAATTTCTCTCAATCGCATAGTGACTCTTTCTCGTTTCAATCTCCTTTTTTCTGTTGTTCCATTTTTTTACATTTCTCTCTTCTTCACACATAATCCGATTCTGGTTTTCACTTTGATTCTTTCTTTCTACGCCCCCAAGCAATGCCCACTCTTGTATGCAAAACATCATTCAAAACAAACCCAAAATTACAAGCTCTTGATATGAGTTTAGTTGTATTCCCTTGCTGTTGAGATCTTGAGTCTGAAGGAGCATTGGGGAGAACTTGAGCTTTTGCTGCTTTGCTCTACTTGTTCCAAGTCTCATTCCAAGATCGATGAAAAGGGATGCGGATCACACTACTTGTGAATCCAGAAGAAGAGCAGAAAGATTCCAGTTTGCTGCGAACGATTTGGAAGAAGTTCGAAGTGCTTTTCATCTTCGCCTTCAACTCCACGCAAGATGTGCGGGATCTTACTGTTAGTTAGAGCAGAGCCAGCTCATGACACAGCAGTCAGAGAACTCGAAGATATAATCTACTCTCACCTTTCTGCAACAGTCGCTCGACGAGGTAAGAAGCGGTGAGAAGACATCTGGAAGAAAAGGTGAAAAAGTTTTTCAACTGACGAAAATCCTTGCCTCTTTCTCTCCTTCTTCCATCAGGACCTGACTTCTTTAGCTCGTCAGAGCACAAGATCAAAGGCAAAAATGATTCTAATTCCGACATTGAGATCAAACTGGCCGACAGCGTCCTCTGTCTTCGAGGAGAAGGAGTTACTGAACAACCTTTTCGGTCTCTCGATCAAAGGTTCATCTTTTCTTGGAATGGTCAGGTCTTTCATTGGGATTTTCCAGAGTTTCAGAATCAAGTGGAAAAGGATATGGATTCGCCATTCAATGATGGCCAGTTCCTCTTTCAGGTGTTCAACGAAAGGATAGCCAGCTCATCCAAAGACGAAGAAGTCGGTAAGATCATCTCTGAACTCTTGTCTCAGATCGAAGGTCCTTATGCAATGGTTCTACTCGACGTAAGTAGGACAATCGAATCACTGACAGGATGCCTAGAGGAGAATGCTGAAACATCACTTATTTCTGCTATCTCGAAATACACAGCTTCAAACTTCCAAGCTCTTCTTCGCCAGAGATCCAATCGGTCGAAGGTCTTTGCTCGTTGGATGGCCTTCTCCTCAACATCCAAGCTTGCTGATTACATCTGCTGCCTGTCCAGAGAGCCTCAAAGATGGCAAAGGTTTTGAAGAATTGAGCTGTGAAGGAGTCTGGACTGTAGATCTTCAGGTAAGTTTTGAAGCTTCGCTGTCCTGTTCTGTCGCATCTCCGCTAAACGAGCATATACTTTCTCTTCTCTCGATTCAGAATCTATCGGAAGGGCCGACAAAGTTGGAACGTATATCTAATGTGAGAGTCCGAACAGGTTTCGAGAGTCCATCGATTCCAACTTGGTTCTGACTTTCTTTATCTTTTTTATCGTGCTTTTGGTTTTCTCCAGCTTACATCTCGCTTAGAGCTTCCAGAGTACAAAGATCCGGAATGCATTGCGACTGCTTCTCAGCCCACTTCACTCGAACGAGAAGCAGCTACTCAAGATTTTCTGAAGGTCTTACTCGAAAGTGTTTCTCAGAGAGTCACTCAAATCGATTCATCTCTCCCAAGGTGAGTAGTGACTTCTTCGGAGTAGGCATACTGATTATTCAATCTCTGTTCTGACCAGCCTCACCTCTCTTCTTCTTCTTCTTCTTCTTCAGTTCCGAGCCTCGAACTGCTATTCTCTTCTCCGGAGGTTTGGATTGTTCAACTCTAGCGCTTCTATCTCACCAATTCGTTCCACCATCTCAACCAATCGATCTTTTGAACGTGGCTTTTGAGAATCCAAGAGCTCTAGGCGCCTTCAAAAAAGTGCCAAATGGGGAAAACTCCATTGCTTCTGAACCTCAACTCGCGTCATCGAAATACGACGTTCCGGATAGACTGACTGGGCTAAGGACTTGGGAAGAGCTCAAGAGTCTGGTACCAGAGCGGAAGTGGAACTTCATAGAGGTCAATGTTCCCTATGATGAGTTTCTGCAAGAGAAAGAGAACATAGAGGCTCTGATGCATCCTTGCGATAGTGTTGTGAGTAACTTTTGCGTCTGACCTCTTACGGATCCGAACTGATCGCCTTTCCTTTGCTTCTCTTTTCCCATTCTCCTTGTCTTCTGATTCTCTCTTCGAATTCTTCAAGATGGACCTGAGTATTGCTGCTGCTCTTTGGTTCGCATCGAGAGGTATTGGCTGCATAGCTGGAGGTGATGGTCAACTGTATCGAACTCCAGCTCCTGTTCTGCTGAGCGGGTTGGGCGCAGATGAGCTTCTAGGTGGCTATGCTCGTCACAGGGGAGCTTTTGAAAGAGCTGGTATACCAGCTCTTGTCAGAGAAGTGAGTTATCTCTGTCTTCTCACTTTCACCTCGCGTCTTTGCTTCTCTGACGCCTTCTCTCTCCTCGCTCCACTTAATCTTGCTACATTCTCTGTCTCATCTGATCTCAACCACACATTTTCAGCTTCAACTAGATCTAGATAGACTGCCATCACGAAATCTAGGACGAGATGACAGAATCTATTCTTCTCACGGAAGGGAAGCCAGATTTCCATTCTTATCGAGAAGTGTCATCTCCCATCTGGCCTCTCTTCCAGTGGCTTTGAAATTGGATATATCGATGGGAGAAGGAGTAGGAGACAAACTTCTATTGAGAGATCTAGCTAAGAGTCAAGGGCTGACTGGAGCTGCCGGAGAGAAAAAGAGGGCTATTCAATTTGGTGCTAGAAGTGCCAAGATGGAAAAGAATACCGGAAGGATCAAAGGTCAGGAGAAGTTGAAGAAGTAAATTGCAACATGTTCTGAAGCATCTGACGTCGAAGCATCAATGTCTCTTTAAAGGATCTCATTCCTTTGTTGCACACGAATGATTTTCGAATGAACTTCAGATCAATGCGAACTTGATTCTTCATACTCTAATTAGAAAACTTGTATGTACAAGACAACGAGAAAGAAACGAGAGGAGTGACTAGAACTGAACGATTTTGGGTCGAGGTCATTTACGTCGTGAGGGTGCTCGAGACTTGAGCTTTTGTTGTTCTGCAATCCAAATAGAGGAGGATGTAGCAGGATAACTAAATGATAAAGCAGA
The DNA here is from genome assembly GCA_030280995.1 of Hemileia vastatrix. Lineage (NCBI taxonomy): Eukaryota > Fungi > Basidiomycota > Pucciniomycetes > Pucciniales > Zaghouaniaceae > Hemileia > Hemileia vastatrix. Next base: position 31,372 of record JASXTE010000581.1, on the reverse strand, counting down.
GAGAATAGAAAGAGCGCATTGTCTATTGAGATTTGGATTCACCTTCGATGTTCTTCCAGCGCTATAAATCTAAATGGTCTTCTTTCCTTCGATGACCTTGCCATTCGAAGCACCTTTGATACTTCCTTCGACTTCTCTCCATTCTCTTCTACATCTCCAACCCTCTTCTTCTTCGCCTCTTGCTGCATGCATTCCGACAGCAAATCCAGGGCCTCCGACGAGAGTCGAAAGGAGAGTTCCTTTCCAACCAACTTCTGCCCAAGGGAAACCGGCTGGAGCACGATCCAAAGCTCTACTCAAAAGCAGATTGGTGTTCAAATCTTCGGCTGAAGTTCCAGTCGAGTTTGAAGAGGCGGCAGTAGAGTCAGTGTCAGATGGAAGTGGTAATCGACGGAAAGTTGCACGTTCCAATGCGATGATCATGTAGGTTGAAAGAATCAGTGAGCCCAAAGAAAAGAAAGCTAGAACGCTTGAGTCTGTGAGGGTCGATTTGTCAGAGAAGAAACCTCTGTTTGAGAGATCGAGAAGAGTTCAGCGAGAGAAAGGAAAGAGAAGATGGAGGTGTCAGAATGACGAAGCTTTTTTGTTGCCCTGGGAACTTATCGAGCATGTGCAAAGTAGGTCTCACCTCCAAATTCTAGAGATACCATACCACCAGAAGATGGCAGAGATCCCGGCTGCTTTACGATAGCTGAGGTCAGATGCGAGAGAGAAGGGTCGAGGTTAGAGAGAGAGAGAGATTTGAAAGTGACATTGACGAGCAATCAAAATCATCAAATGCTGAGATTTGATAGTATTCGAATCTCTTTGCATCTTCTCCGAGGAGTCAAGAGATGTACTCACTATCCCCAAATCCTTTCGAAACTATAACTGACTCCGTCAGCACTGTAATCCCTGAGTCTCAGCCTGACTTCCTCTCTATCTTTGGGAATGCTGATTTCTTTCTTGCCACTCTGGCTCAAACCAAGTGGAAGAACCAACAAGAGTATAGCCAGAATTGGAGGAGCGAACAGATGAGCGACTGAATTGACTAGAATCTTTTGAGCATCAGTGACGAACCATCCTAAGGGATTGATTTCTTCAGGAAGAGCTGGTAAGCAGAAAGCAATTGAGAAAAGGATGACGAAAAGGTTTGATAGATAGACTGAAGTTGCTGGCACTGGAACTGGTGGGATTCGAGGAGTGTTGTTCTAGGGAGAAGAGAAAAGGAGAGATGGCTTCCATTCTGTCAGATTGAGAAGTTCTATCTGCAACTGAAGATGTTGGTATCTAGATTCCCACTAAATGAGCCTCGCTGAGGTCTCAAGTTGAGAAAGCTGAGGCATATATTCAACTTCTTGAACTCTCAATGCAGTTGCAGCTCATCATCTTCGACGAGAACTGCTCGTCTCCACTACGTTTCCGCCAACCAGATGCTGACATCAGATAGCCAGGTTTGATTTAATTCAACTCACCTTTGACCACGCCCAACCTCCGATTGCCCAAGCAGAGACACCTAGGACAGAGATGGCAGGTCCCCATCCCAATCCAGCAGCCAAAGCGGAGATCAAGACGATCCTTCCAGGACTCAAGACGGAAGTCCTAGTGTTTGGAGATAGAGAGAGATAGCTCAACCTTAGAAGGAGAGGAATCAAGATCGAGGCGAAGAGAGCTAGAGCCTGTTCAGAGAGGTGGAAGGAAAAAGTGATGAGGCATTTAGAAGAGCTTCTACACTTTCGTAGCTAAGCAAGCTCTCTCTCAATCGACAAAGACACTGACTCCTATGCCGATTCTATCTGAAATCAATTCCTTCAATACACCCTTTTGACCGGCTAGGAAGCATAGATGATTGTCGATTGCTGGAAGAGCTCCACCTGAAATGTCAGTAGGTAGAATCTTCCTCGAAGGGATGAAGCAAGAGTTGTAGGATGCCTTGATGGTGTTTGTCTGGTATTGAAAAGTTGAAGGTTAGATGAGCAGGTGAGCATTAAGTGAGAGTAGCTATGGCATCGATCGAATGGCAGATCCATCCACTATCTGCACTTGGAATTAACTCACTGGAGTGGATTGAGTAGACAAGTAGATTGAACCACCAGCTACGACTGCAGACAGGATTGGAGCAGCCAATAACGTCACTAATGATTCACTCATCGGGAGAAAGAAAGATGGGATGGTTAGCAAGAAGAAGAGGAAATCCAAAAAAGATTCCTTTTTTGGCATTCTTCTTCTAATCACCACACACGTGTCGAACTCGAAGATGGCCTGGACTCTTTGGGACTTCGTCGACTCTTCTTCTTCTTCTTCTTCTTGTCGAACGACAATCTTTTCTCCTTTCTTTCTCTTTCTATAAGGAAGAACGTCGAAGAATGGGATCTGGGGGAAGGGGGCGGCAGAAGACGTTTGGAGTTCTGACCCCTTCTCTCGCTTCGGTCTCTGTCATTCTCGAGATCGATCGAAAGAGATGATTTTTCTCAATTAGCCTTGACCTCAGAAGGCCAAATCCAGAGAAGGATCCATTGGGACAAAGAGCTTCTTCTTTTTGGTTCATCTACTCTTCTCCCCTTTCCAACCTCCATCATCGTCATCATCATCAACAATCTTCAACCTTTCTCTCTGAGCTCCGGCTTGGCTCAATGCCATTCTCAATCTCAAAGTTGCTCAGGAGGAGATCGTCAACAAAGGACTTCTTCTCATCCTCCAGCAAAGACTCATTCAAGGATCAACTTGGAGACCCCTTACTGTCGACCCACACTCCCCCTTCCACTTCTAATCCTTCATCCAAATCTGGTTCTGCAACTAATCTGGTAGACTCTACTCCAAGAAGCTCGGTGGATCAAAATGCTCAAGGTAGTCAAACTCCCAGACTTTCCAGTCGCTTGAGAAAAATCTCTCACCATCGAAAGCATTCGAAATCGTTTCAGTCTCCAGTCATTTCTTCACCGATGCAAATCCTCGATTCCCCCTTTGGTCCTACTTCCAACTATCCTCATCTGGTAGACATTCATCGTCAATACGACCTCGAATACGATGGAGACGGATTGGATAAGCCTGTCAGGCTTCCACTGGACACAGACCTCAGCGCTAAAAGCGGCCACTCAGAAGAGGATCGTTGCCAACCTCCAGTTCCAACCTCTTTCGCTGCGCCCAAGAAGGATTCAAGATCATTCCAAAGATTCGGCAGTGGGACGGCATCTGGAAGTCTGGGAGGGTCAGAGGCTACCGGTTTGGGAACCGGAGGTTTATCGAGAAGAAGGTCGGAGACTTGGAGAGGGAATAGTCTCACTGCAAGTCCATACCAACGTTCAGGTTCGGACTTCAGTCAAGATACTAGAGCAGGTTCTGGTCAGTCAGGTGGAACCTTTGCTTCTCCAGAACAGGAATTCAGCCAAGAGTTACGTCAATCCATCACGAAACGAGAGTTCCCTCCCTCGAGTCGCCAGATTTTGACTCCTCGAGACTTCTCGAGTCTCTCTACTGAGAACAAACCCAAAGAAAAGAGACCAGCTCTAAGAGAAAGGTGAGATAGAGAGAAGAGTGCCTCCTGGCTGAATCTGCATTTCTGAGAACGAAGTTTCATCGGTTGCACTTGAGAGATCGCTCGCTTCGTCTGCTAACCTTTCGCCTCGCCCCTTCTCAATCTCGACATCGCACCCTCTTCAGCCATTCGGAACCAAACCCTAAGGCTTTACACCGTTGTAGTAGCGCTGATAGCTACCAAGCTTTCGGACTTGGAGGTGTCAACCAGGTGCAGGCGGGCAGCTTCGATAGAATCGTCAACAAAAACAGAAGACTCCAACCTCAGACCACCTTCGGCAACTTCAGTCTCGAGAGTACTTCTCAGTCTTCCACAAACAGCAGTTACAGCTTTCAACGATCTTCACTTTCAAGGACAACTCAACGTCTTCAAGAGCAGAATTCAGGTTCTTTAGTCTCCCCCAAGAGCTCAAGTTCTACGCTCGACAATCAATTCTCGTGGGAGAATCCTCAGTCTCTCTCTCCGTCACCTAGGCGAGATAGAAGAAGACTGAAGAAGCAGTCTTCGAAAGAGAAGATTTGGAGAAGAAAGCCTCCGGAGTTGGATCTACGTAAAAGTAATAGTAGAGAGGAAATCTTTGAAAAGGAAACGGATCCACTCACTGGAAACGTTACCTTCACAAGGGTGGAAAATCAATTAGGACTGGACTTACATGGTGATGGTAGGAAGGTCCCGTTCAGTTCATCTCTCGCCTCTTGCGATAGACTACATTCCAGAAACAAGTCAATCACGAGAAGGCCTTCGGCTCCAGCTGAGATTGGAAAGCTCTCCAGCGCGAAGAAAGATGGAAACAGATACCAAGCTAGAGGCGCTGCTGGGGGCTCGAGTCTGGATTCTGAGGAGAAGATGAAGAAGACGTATCAGCATGAAGGTCTCTATTTTGAACTGGTGCCAGGACCTAGCTCTCCAGTCATTCCCGTCAAGTCGGAACCACACAACAGACAGACCTCAGAGGAGATGGAAAATCTTCAAACGGAGAACTCAGTTCAAGATTCAGAGAGCGATGGAGATCAAGAGTATCTCTTACATCATCAGAAGTTCAATCACTCGCCTCACAACACATCGAAGCCACTGAAACCTCCAGTTTTCAATCGTCGAAGGAGTTTTGCAGTCTCACTTCCAGGTCCACACTCTCCTCCATCGTCAAATTCCAATCAATCTTCTCCTTCATCGACTTCTACAGAACTCAAACCTCCAGATTCTGAATCCTCTTCTCCCTCGAACCTGAGAGCATCATGGAACGATACACCTACTTCAAGTCCAAACCAGTCTCTTAGAACTGCAATCTTCACCAGAAACAACAACTCCTCGGAATCTCTTACTTTGGCCAATTCAAGTCCAAGAAAAGGTTTGAAGCCTCTATTGCTAGTCGCCAAGACCAGCAGCTCCAATTCAAAAGACCAATCCCAACCTTCAAGTTCATCTTCTACTTCTTCACCAGCTTCGCCTTACTCTCAACCAAAAGATAGACGGAAAGGCGTCATCATCCCTGACGAGACAAAGGTTCTGGACAAAATTCGGGAAGGTGGTCACAATCGAGTTCTTCTCAGATCTGAATCAGAGGCTTTCTTGATGCAGAATATCAAGAAGGACTACGAGAATAGCGGAGGGAGGAGTAGAAAGTATTCACTCTCGTCGACGGAAAGAGGGAAAGGGGAAAACGTCAACGGCATCAAGTTCAACACCTCAATCTTCTCTAGCTCTTCTCAGCATTACCCTTTGACTAGCTATCTCAAATCGCTCCCTATAGCCAATCAAGAATCTCCCAGATCTCATCAAGCTCAAGCAAAATCGAAAGAGGCACCTCCTACTCACTTCGTTTCGAAGGCCAGAGAAAGTGGAAGTCCTTCTGCCAACTCAATTACCTCTTTCCTTTCGGAAACTTCTTCAACTCACTCTTTTGAGAATCATGATCGAGAAGTATCGACCGTGGTCATGGCGAGAAAGGTGGTTGGATCTGGTCAAACGGCTACCTTGAGAAGACCGAATACGGCTGAGAGCGTCAACAGTTCGTCAAGACCAACTTCAAACCTCCAGAGATCGAGCAGCTATCAACAGATGTATTTCAATGATGTTTCAACCTCCAACTTCTCAAGAGCGGAAATTTCCCCCAAGAACACGACCTCGCTTGAATTGAAGAAGCAGTCAAGAAACCCTGTCGACATTGACAATGAAGACGAGGGTTCAGATGAATATCATTCTCCTCAAGAAGGTTTCCATTTAAGTTTGACACCAAGAAGCTCTCAAGCTTCGACTCGTTATGGGATTTTTGGATCAAAATGGTCAGACGATAGTAGTAAGATTCATGACGATGATCATTCGGATTGGTGAAGAGTTTGGGATCAGAATTCCATTGACTCAAAAACGGAAATCTTCTAAAAAATCAAATATTTCTGTTATCTTTATTTGGCATCATTTTGTCTCGCATTAATGAAATAAAGAGCTTATCAGCTCTCTATTTTAACTTCCATTGAATTATTTTCTTTGCTTTCTCTCTTCTCGCCAGTTCAGTAAATAGATTCTCGTCACACTCTATCATTCTTTGCTTTTTCAGTCACATTCTCTATCATTTACTTGTCGGATCTTGTAGCTAACTGTTCTACTAATTCATTTACGCTCTTTGGATAATTCAATCTTTTAATCTGGAATCTCGTGTCGCTTGTCGACAGAACACTCAGAGTGATGCTTTAAGAAGCGGAAAGTCTATTAGGATTATGATGCGTTGCTAGGTCTATTGTAAAGATGACATGACAGATAAGTCGACATTAAGATGAGGCATGTTTCGATCTAGCTCGAAGTTTGGCTCCGTGCTTCTTGAGAAGGAAGAGGAAAGGAATCATGATGATGCTGAGACCAGCTAACAAAGAACTTCCAGGTCCTAATCCCAAGACTCTGAAAAAGCGAGTGCCTACGAGCGGGGCAATAGACGCCACAGAACTTCTGAAGAGGTCGTTAGAGGCAAGAACGGAAGCTTCGCAACGTTTGTAGCTCTTTGGTAGGTAAGTGAGAATCGACTGGAATAGAAGGAAGAGACCTCTTCAGGAGATGGGATCGAGAAGTGAAAGGATTCGTTTCAGATGGAAATTGTGTTGAGGCCAGACAAAATAGAAGAGAGGTCTACTCACGGAAGATAGATCCCAGAAGAGACGATCGGCACCATGTAGTGCACACTAGATCTTGAAGTCCATCCAAAGAGTAATTGGCTCACGGGAATGCAGAAGGCAGCAAACAATCCAGCTTCCAACGAGTCCTCTGGTGTCTGTACCTCTCTCCTATCGACAATGAAATGTAGATAGCAGAGATAGATTGGCAGAGTGATCGCAGCTCCGACTGCGATTGCGAGGACTGGTGAAATAAAGCAGAAATTCTAGTGTCAATCCAAAGCTCTAGAGAGAAAATCTTAAACAGATTCTTCGATGACCAACTCAAAATGAGTCTTTGAAGGTGAGAGCGTGTGAGAAGAGTCGATAGCGAGCAATGACTCACATGGTAGTCCTTGAGCTCCGAGTGAGAAGTGATAGATCTCTCCGAAAACGATTGGATAAGACTCGAAGAAAAGATAGAAAATCATGTAGGCTATACCAAGATAGAGATTACTAAAGAAGACTGCCGGCTCTGCACAAAGAACGAAAGGCAGCAGCAGATGTTCTTCGATGAGCTTTGAAGTTGTCAGATTGGCTTGATCAATTTCACTTTGACTTTTGATGTTAGGATTTCCAGTCAGCTTGCGAAGACGTTGAGCTCTTTTGAGCAGAATGTAACCCGGAAGAGTTTCCGGGAGAAAGAGAGCCATGGTCATAAAGCTCAGGCCGACAATGATGAGCAGCAAGTAAAGTGGGAATCTCCAATTGACGTATTGAGCTGCATATCCGGCAATGACAGGACAAATAACTGGTCCAGCCACAGCACCGATCGACCAGATACTGATCGCTTTAGCAACAGAACCACCGGACCAGACGTCAGAGATGGAAGCTCCGCCTGAGAAGAGAGAGAAGGAAGAACGAGAGCAGAGTGAGTTAGAGAGTGTCGAACAATCTCTTCCTTCTTCTCTGGTCGACGAAATTCGATATCAATCGACTCACCTGTAGCCAAAGCTGGAGAGCCAAAGAAACCCGTCAAAAATCTACCAGCCTGAGAGCGAGATGAAGATAAGAGATGTATGAGATGTTTTTACTTATGCCGAGCTCTATCCAGAGACTTTTCTCTTAAGCCTACTCACCATCAAAGTGGAGTAATTCGGAGCGATTGCGGTTGGAATCGAGAATAATATGAAGAGAAAGAGAGTTGCAATGTAGACGTTACTTCGTCCTATGGAAGGAATATCACTCAGAGGTGATAGAATCATAGGGCCTCTGTACAAGTGAGGATGTAAAAACAAGGACTCAAAGTCAGTGAAATGAGAACGAGATTTTTTGGCTGCACTCCGACTCACAGTCCATAAGCGAAGACGTATAAGGTAAGACCTGCCAATCCCTTACGTTGGGAGACGTCGAACTCTTGTATCAGGCCAGGAATTGAAGGCGTGTAGATCGAAGCACCTCCATATACACTGAAAGTCAGAAAGCAGATGCATATAGTAGTGATGACTTTCTTCTTCTTTGGCCAGTTTCTGTCGAGTCAAGAGAGAACAAGAGTGAGTCAGAAACCGTTATCCCCGAAGGAGAAAATTTTCTTCTGAAGAGGATCAAACGACTCTTCATCGTATGACTATATACTCACTGTGGATTCTCAGGATCGTTTTCATCATACCAGTCTACTATGATAATGTCCTTTCCATCAGCTCCTTTTAGCTGTTTCGTCTCCTTTTCATCCAACTTCTTCGCCTTTCCCATCTCGCCTTTCTCCTCGTCGTGAATCTTTTGATCTTGCTCAGTCTCGATTGGAGTCGTATTTGAGGATTCATTCTCTACTATAGTTGAGCAGGGAGAGTGTATCTTGTTGTTCTCCAGAGAGCCCAAATCTAAATCTGATGAGCGAGTTTTCAAAAACTTTGCTGGAATCTCGAAATCTTCCTTTTGATCTGGTAGAGGCAAGAAACGACCTGATGAGAGCTGGTTGATGAGGTTCCCGACGAAACTAGTCTTGAAAGTAGACATGTTTGGCTTGGAGTTTGAAGGAAAGAGAAGAGAGTGATCCTTAGAAGAAGAAGGAGAAGAAGATTGAAAACTTCGAGCCACAATGAATATAATGAATTGATTCGCCGTAAGCTTATCTGCTTGACTACGTCGCTTCCCAACTTCCACTCTCGAAGCGCTCCTGTATTTGTGTTTTCACCTTCGAAATGTGCGATATAAACCTACTCGCAGAGTCACCATCAAGAGTGGAGTACAAAAGAGACGAGGAGATGCAAGACGAGACTATTCGATTATACTAGAAAAAAAAAAAAGGAAATGAAAGGCGGATGTCATGTAAAGGAGAGTCATTAAAAAAAGGTGAGGAGATACTAGAGAGTCCATGAATGAACGTGTGATGAGGTTGAGGATATAGATTCACATCGAGAGTAGAGAGTAAAAACGAGGCGAGGGGAGAGTGGAGAAAGGTGAGCAATCGATAGCTTCATACCCTGGATGACGACGTATCGAATTCTATGAATGGGAAAGAGAAGGGAGCGAAGTAGGGGAAATTGTAAAATCCAAAAGAAAGGAGATTGCTTGAACGAGGGAGAGGAGGGTGAGTTTCAATTTAATAGGCTCCACCATATTGAGTGCTTGGAGGATAACCACCCTTTCCACCGGCTCCTGGTCTATTCGGACTGTTATTCCTTCCATTGAAACTTGAATCGTGAGTTTGAACAGAACCGATGGCATCTGTATCTGAACCTAGCAGAGGATCTTTGACTTCCCAAACGGCTTGTTTCGATCCGACACTGAACTCCAAATCTTCGACAGTGATGGAATCCCAGTCTGAAGTGGATTCGAAGTAGAGTTGAAGATTGAGAAAAGTGAAAAGAATGATTAGAAGAGATCGAGGTGAATTGTCAGCTTTTCATGTCAAAGAGAAGGACAAAATCGACGTCTCGACTTTCGACTGACCCCCTCGAAAAACTCACATTTGTAAACCATCATGACAGCCAAGAGCATACAAAGGACTCCAAAGAAAGTTCCATCGATATAATGTTTGACAGCCTGACAAACCTGAGCGCTGAAACCAAACATAAGAACCAAACCAGCTACATAGAAACCAGTACCAAACAAAATATCTCCCAAAGGCCATAAATCATCCAAAGTCCTCAAGACCAAAATAATCTGCAAAGCGACATAAATGGCAACGCAAATGATTGGGAATAAGAGTTCAACTACCCATAAACCGACTTGTTTGGTTGGAGATAAACCTCCGACTGATTTGAAGGTTGCAATGGCGACTAGGAAACCAACAATGAATAGAATCAAGGAAGATATCCTTAGGAACCAAAGAGATTTAGGTGTACCATCTTCAGCGAATTGGAAACCTACAAAACCATTGATTAGTAAACACCAGAAAATAGACGTCGATAAACCAATGTAGATTGCTGTGAACCATTGATAGGCTGGAGAATAGGTTGGAATCAAGGCTGAATCTAGGAAAATGGCTAGGATTTCAGAGGCTGCATAGAGGTAGAAGAAAAGAACTATCTCCTTTCGTCCTGTGGAATGAAACGTTGCGAGAGGATGATGCTGTCAGTTTCAAGAGCTCTGTCCATCTCACTGAGAATTCGAGGCTCTCCCAAGATTTGAAGATGTTGAGTTCATAGAGACTTAGCAGATCGATAACAAGTTTGTCAAAGCCAATTGTTGAAAGGAAGTGATCATCTCTGAAAGGAATCCCTTCCTCTATCTCCTATCTCCACTTTCCTTAAGCTTTGTTTTGCGAACGAAACGTTCGAATCTACCACTCACCTACCGCCGTGTACTTTGAACGGATATGCCACACCATGATCGCCGTCATGATCAAGGCAGCAATATGAATGAAGCAGGTCGCTGAGGAAGGAGAAAGGAGAGAGGATCGAGAGGGTGTGGGAATATGAGGGTCAGATTCGACTTGCCAACTATCTGAATGGCAAGATTTGGATTTCGAGAGAATAGGTGTTCCTTTTGAAGATTCGATTCGCAATGCAAATCTTAAGTTATAATTGGCACTTCATCCAAAGAAGGATAGGTTCCTCGAGTAGCATTAGCGGAGATGAAAAGTTGAGAGAGTGAAACCTTCATCTCTAGCTCAATGTTGATGCTAAACTGAATCGAGCGCTCGGAAGCTCGAATCCAGAACAGATTTTGATCTTCATTCTACCCATTTGGAAAGAGAAGGCGAACAAGAACAATTGAAGTGCTCTCTCTTTGTTCTCTCCTCCAGGGTCGGCTAGCTAGTCGCAAATCTTGAATCTCAACCTGTCCCATCCTGGAACATCTTCGACTCTGGCCTTTCTCTTTGATTTTGAAATGATTTTGAGCAGTAAAGACTGAACCCATTACCACCAACTCCAACATGTCGATGCTTGTCGATGTTGGGTTGCTACGACCCCCCCTTTCCCTGAAACTGTGTGATCTTTCTCCTCTTGCCTCTACTCACCAGGCTGGAAGATCAAAGTCTTATTGATTTCTACATTCCTTGAATAACAAGAAGGTTCCAAACCCATCTCTGTGTCTCCCAAGAGAGGACAAACGACTAGAGCGACAGTTGAGCATGCCTTGTCGAAATCACCAAAAGACAAACCCATGTCTGGCTAGATGTGTGTGTGTGTGTGTGTTGAGTGTTGATAAGTCGAAGAAGTGATCTCTAGATTGGAATAAGATCAGAAAGACGAAGGAAATGAAGTTGAGAGGAGAAGAATCGAAAAGAGAGAGAGTTTGATTTGATTTGCAGTTGGCAAGGGTGTTTGGAGACACAGAGAGAGCTTGCGGGTGGCTGGCTTGTCAGCTCGAGTAGATGAATCCGATTTGAAAGGATTGGATTGATGGATTGGGTTTCAATTCAACTAGACTTTAAAGATGAATCTTGAAGATTAACGATTGGACTTGATTGGGTTTGAAGAAAGCTGCTGCTGCTTCTCTTCTTCGTCTTTGTCCCCTCGCATCAACCTCGATGGAATCCCCAATTCCTTCTCTATTCGATTCCTTACCAGATGAACTAATCGATCATCTAGTCCATCTACTCGATTCGGAATCATCATCCTCCAATCTAGACGTACATCCTAATCTCAAAACTTTATCTCTTCTCTCTAGAACTTCATCCATCTTCCACTCTAAATGCCTTCCAATCCTACTAGAAGCTATCCGATTGCCTTTCACTCATACTCCAATAGGTAGTCCATCTCCACTCTTGATCTCGGCAAGAGATTCAGTAGCTATCAAATTGGCAAGGACTTTGAGACATAACGACAAGTTGGCTCGATTGGTTAGGGAATTGGAGATTACAAGTAGATGGTATCCTGACGATGGAATGGAAAGATGTAGAGAAGCTTATCAGGACATTTTGAATGCTAGTACGGAAGCTTGTGCTATTGCTTTCTTCGTTGGAAGAGTGAGTCTGACGAAGAGGCGTCGTTGACGTTCAAACTGCTGCGACTGATCTCTTTTCTATCCCTGATTCTCTTTCTAGGGAGAATACAATGGTGTCTTAGGATCCATCAAAAGCTCGTATTCAAATCTAGTGGCTCTCTCAATCGGAATAGAAAATCTAGAAAGGGATTTGAAGAATCCATTTCTTCAACCTCAACTCGATCCGAGACTCGTCCAGCAATCAGACCTTTCGAATCCGGATCAATCGACACCTAAAATCCAACTGATGACTTCCTACAACTGTCCGAACTTGATTCATCTACATCTTCAACTACCTTCATACATCAAATTAGACGAAAAGACGAGTTTCATCCTTTCAGCTCTTCCACCTTCAATTCAACATTTAGAAATTTCTCTTCTACAAAACCCATCGGAATTCTGTGGAGATTTCGAAGGAGAATCGGATTTATCAGTTGATTTTGGTCCTGGAAGGAAAGCTTTTCAAATCGTTGCTTCTTTGTTTAAGACTAGGTTCGTCAGAAAATCTAGTCATGCACAGGAAGAAGATGAACATGCTGTAGATTCACAATCCAACATCTCCGGAAACAAAATAGAAACCAAACTCAAGACCTTGACTTTAAGATTCTCAGAGGGCAACTTATCAACCTCAAGCAATCATCGATCAAACCAACAACTCGAATCAAGAGAAGATCTAGCTGTCTATCTTCCTTCTCAGATTTACAATCCTTCTCTAATGGATCAAGATCCTTTCATCAAAACTAATGGGAAGGATTCAGAAGTCAAAGTAAAATACAAACAACCAGAACAATTATTAAGATTGCTTTTACCTGAACACCTTACTTGGTTACCTCCTGTTTCTATAGCTGCTGATTATGAGGGACTGTTACTTTGGAGAGCTGCTTTGAACGATGGATTCAGGAAAGGATTGATTAGGGAGAAGAAGTTAGAAGTTCTGAATCGGAACAAGGGATGGAGTCGAAGATCGATGGATGAAAGTGAATCGAGCACTGCTGGCAACGAGCTGTCTTTGATCTGAGTTGAATTAAAGTCGCAAATGATCAACTTTTTGTAAAATTCGAGTCTCCTTTGTTCTTGGTGAGAGCGTTGCATTTGTGTGAGATTGAAGTGAGCAGGCTTATCACGAGCACATTTGCACGGACCAGTCTGAGCGCTGAGCATTGGAAACTCTCGAAATTGTTGGTTGACTTTCTCTTCCTCCAACCAAAGATACAAAGCCACAAAAGATTGGAGAGTAAGGAAGAAGACCAACACATCAACCTCAACCAGTCAAGCCAAAGTTTGGGAGGATGACGTCTTCAACTTCAACAGGAGGCAATGCTTCTTCATCACCAACAATCTCAAGAACTTCAGCCTTTGTCTCTTCATTCCTACGTCTACTACTAATCCCAATCATTGTGGTGGGAATTCCAACTTGGCCAATCCTCTTTCTTCTATCCTTTGTTCCAATCTTGGGAGTTTTGGCTTTACCTCTTTTACTCTCGCTATCTCTCCTCTTATTCTACTCCATCCCTTGGTTCTCTTACTTACTATTGGCCCAAGCTTCTCCTCCTTCTTCTCTACATTCGAATCCTTATCTTCCTTTCTTGCCTTATTCTCCAAAGAGATGCGCAAAGGTTAATTGGGTTGCTCTTCAATATTGTAGAACTGCAATCTCTGTCGGTTTCCCTGCTGTCTTGGATTGGTGTTATAGAAGAGTCATGATGTTGGGAACTCAGGGTGGCAGGGGTGTCGTAAAGTGAGTAGTCATAGATGGGTATTTGTGTTGAGGTTTCAGAGCTCCATCGAGGTAGAGAGCAGGCATTCATGTTCGAAGAGAGCAACACTCAGCCAACAATCTATCCTACTCTCTACTCGCACTTCTCTCCTCTCTTTCGTTACTTTCAGGGAAGGAATCCTTTACGGCTCTCCATACCCCTCCAAGCGTCTCGACATCTATCTTCCATCCAGAGATAGAATGACTCCAAGCTCTTCAACTTCACCTCACGCCACTCTCAACAAGTCTCGAACTCGCAAGCATTCCACTCTCTTTGCAGAGGACTTCGATCCTCTCATGGATCCTCCCTCTGGAAATGACGAGAGATATGGTCTTGGAGACGAGAGATTGGCTCCTGTTGTCGTCTTCCTTCCCAGTGCTATCCCTCCAATCACTTGGACCAACAAGAGAAAGACTTACCTTCAATTGGCTCTTAGATTGAGAAGGATGGGATTCTGCGTAGTCATTCCAGACATCGTGAGTTACTGCCACGACTTTGAGATGGCTCTCCTGTTCCTACATAGAGTGACTGACATTTCTCTCTTCTCCAGACCTACTTTCCAGAAGCACGTATCTCGGCTTCCATCACCGATCTCAGACTGGTCTTGAGATGGACAGCTCTGAACTGTGCTAGATATGGTGGAGATCCAAACAAGATTCATCTCATGAGTCATGGTTTAGGAAGTCATTTGGCCATGTTGACTATCACTCAAGAAGCTGTCGTTCTCTCGAGAGAAGGTTGGTTGGAATCCGAGAGGATGAAGGAGAGAGCTCAATTCGGAGGTTCCCATCATACTCAATCGGACAATCAACAACAAAGAGAAAGAGAGGAAATGATTAGATGGGATAGAGATCAAGAGGAAGAAGAGGAAGAATTGAAATTGGGTGGAGGTCCAGCTCCCTCGACTACCTCTTCGAGCTCTAGAAGGAAGCATAGAGGAAACAGAATCCCTCCATCGAGACAACATCAAAACTACGGTAGAACTCAAGAAGCTGGAAGTGGGACCGACGAATGGGTAGATGAAACTTACGAAGATACAGAAGAGGAATTACTTCCACCTGGTCAAGTTATGTCTTCGAGAGCAACTAGAGGTGCTGAAGCTAGAGTCAGGAAACAAATGGAAGCTTTGGATCAAGATGAAGATGAAGAACCAGGAGATGGCAGCGCAAGTACTTTGAGAGCTGCAACTTCTAGATTCAATAGATCGGTTGGAGGTGCAGGTGTAGCTTTCCCTTCTTCTTCATCATCTTCTTCAGGTTTCCAATCCCCTCAACAGGCCAATCCTTCTTACAATCCTAATCAAACCGCCACCACCACTTCCGCTCCGATCTCTAATGGTTTACTAAGAGTCAATCTAGTCTCTCCTGAAATCGAAATCCCTCCTCTTGCTGGTTTGATTTTGATCTCTGGAGTTTCGGATGTCATCAAAGGTTACAAATTCGAAACTGAAAGAGGAGTCGAAACTCTCTCTTCGCTTCGTAGAGCCGTTGGACCTGGTCATACCGCTTGTTTACTACATTCTCCAGCTCACTTGTTATACGCTGCAAAGAACATTCTGGATGTCGGTTTATTCCCTCCAAAAGTTTTATTGATTCATGGTGGCGCAGATAGCGTCATTCCAGTTTCTCAATCCACTCTTCTAAAGACTTTATTGACTGGAGTTGGATTGGAACATGTCAAACTTAGAGCTTACAGAGATTTAGGTCATGTCGAAGCGGTTACCAATTTGTTCTTGGGAATGAAGAAGACTAAATATAGTAGACAGATCATGAATGATGTTAGAGATTTCGTGTCCAATTCATGATTCAATCAAATTCCCATTCTTTATCAACGACCTCTCTTAACGAAAAACATACCGGATTTCATTGCTTCAGATACCTCTTCTGCTTTCTCTTTCTTCTTTTTACAATTCTCTTTCCTATTAATGATTGTTTCCACATAGATTTCTCCCTTTACTCTGCAATCGCAACTCATGAAATAAATAACCCTCTGATCTCGTTTCTTATCATGACTTCCCTCACTAATCACTCCATACATTACTCCCTTTCCACACCTTTATTTCTCATAGATTCTCTCATTCCCTTTGTACCACTTGTCATAAATCATTACGCAAAATCGAGTTTCTTGAGAGGTTGGAACGGTTTGACGAGCACGGATCGGTATCGACTGATGAAAAAATCGAGCTTGGTCAAAACTTTCTTCCATCCAACCAACCACTCCTTCCTCTCCTTCTTCTCTTTCGAAGATGAATTCCAGAGAACCTACTTGGTCGATGGATCAGTTATCAGATGAAGAAGAACAAGACAATCATTATCACCATGCAAATTCGAGAAACGGCACCTCGAACCGTCGTTCGACCAGAATGGACGTCCGCGTCTTGTCAATCAAAGAGAAGGTCAAGATGAAAACGATAGTCATATTGATGGAGATCGAATGGATTTATCAGGTGGAGATGATGACAGCATAGATCAAGATAGAGATCATCAAATGACTTTGATGCAAGAGACTTCACGCTCTACTTCTTCACAAAAGAAGGTCAACAACAAGAAGGGCTCATCTTCCAAACAAGCTGCTGGTTCTACTTCACGTTCTACTCCAGCAAACGGCAGTGGTACTACTTCTGCCTCGAAACCTTCCAATCGTCGTGCTTCAGTCTCTTCGAATAGCTCAGCAAGACCGGAGGATCAAGCCGGTTCGAATGGCAAAGCTGATGCTGGAAAGAAGAGGAAGAAGAAAGGTGGAGATGGAGAAGAGGAAGTCAAAGAACTAGAATTGCAAATGCTTGCATGAGTTGCAAACAGAAGAGTGAGTAATAGGCTGAAAACGAAATGGAGTGCAGACCTTACAACTGATAAGACTCCCACTCTTTAAGATTTGCTGACACGCTCTCTCTTTTCCTCCTGTACTTCAACTTTTGTCTCAAACTTCAGAGATCAAGTGTGATGGGGAAGGAAAAACTGCGCGAATTGTAAGGAGGATAGCCTGGTGAACGAGATGGAGCTGCTAGACGTATACTGACTTCTGCTTCGTTTCTCATGCTTTTTCTCTTATACAGGCGTACATAGAAAGATCGATTGTGCTTTATAGCCACAATGCTGACAAGTCGGCTTACTCGAGACGCTACGTCGACAGTCTCGAGGCGAGAATCAAACGCATGGAGCAAGCTATTCAACAATCCAATAGCACCGTTCCTCCACAAACTTCTTCAAATCCAATTGAGACTTCAAGAAGCATCCAAATTCAACACAGATCCAGTAGCTCGGCTCCGACGATGGTCTCCTTTGCAGACGAAGCCAACGACCATCCTTTGGACAGAAGTGGAATGAATTCAGCTGCTCCTTCGACCCCTGCAGTTTCTACTCCTGGAGGAGATCAAGTCTCGAGTCTGGTATCTAGAATGGGAAACACGGCTGGACGTCTCCAGATGGACGAGAAGTGAGTTCAGATTGAGAGAACTCATTCTCTGCCATTCGATCTGGAAGTTCTAAACTTGAGTGTCGAAATTCGAAGCAAGCACTTTACTCATACTCTCACTTTCCGTTTACTTTTCTTCTTTCTTCTCTCTAACTCTGTCAGTCGCTCTCTGAGATATCTTGGTCCAAGTGCTTCGGTCACGCTGTTCCTGGACGCTCACAACTCACTCGGAAGTCAGTCTGCCTCGAGAGCACTTGAATTGGCCATGCTTCCACCAGATGCCAACTCCGAAGACTTGAGTTGGCTTCATAGTTCGATGGGAATGAACTTGTCAAACGTTCTGCCTTCTGCAGAGACGGTGACCTTCCCACCTTACGATCTAGCAAAGATGCTAGTCAGAATCTACTTCGATCAGATTCATTCAGTATTCCCAGTCTTAGATCAGAGAGAGTTCACCCTTCACTATGAACAGCTATACTCATCTCCTCGTAGCTCCAATGCCGACCCAACTTTTCTTTCCATCCTCTTCGCCGTCTTCGCAGTAGCTTCTCGCTGCTGTAAAGATCCGAGAGTATGTGAAGACAAAGAAGCAGAGAAGTTCGGCTACAAATCGAATTCGGATTCCAAGTCAAAGGGCGAAGAAGCTGCTCCCAACTTTGCTCTGAGCGGTATACATTTTTTCGCTAGAGCTCAAGTTCTTTCTCTGCACAGAGCAACTCATACTCGTCTAGGTGAGATTCGAGGGTTCGAAGAAAGAGTCTTCAATGAAGATGAAAAAGAAAAGTCTTGAAGCCAACTCTGCTCACCCATGACCTTGTCTCCCTTTTCTTTACAGAGCAAGTTTCAGTGCATGGCTCTGCTTTCCTACTACATGGCCTCAAGTAATTGCACGCTAGAGCATGGATCATGGTTGGGCAGGCTCTCAGAATCGCAATCGATCTGGGGTTCCATCGTGATCTATCTCACTTGAATTTGTCTTTCTTTGAGATCTCGATGAGAAGACACGTCTTCTGGAACATCTACATTCTCGATCGTCTGCTGTCTATTTCTCTGGGTCGTCCACTAGGTAAGTTGAGAATGCATAGAGAGCAGAGTTCTCTTCGTTTATGCTCGACTCAATCCTTCAACCTAACTTTGACTTTGCTCTTCTCCCCTTACAGGTATCGAAGACGACAACATCGATGCGCTCTTACCTCAACTCGAACCTCAGCCTCCATTCCCACTGCTCTCTGGTTTTGCTTCGATCGTCTCTCTTCATCGTCTTACTGGTACCATCTCTCGTACTGCAAATCGTCTAGAACAAGCTCGTCACAGAGGAAACGAGGCGGAAGCCGCTCGACTTCGTGACCAAGCTCACAACATGAAATCGAGTTGAACTCTTGGTTTGAAGCTCTACCGGAAAACTTAAAGTCGGGTCAGCACGAGGCAGGAAGTCCTCTTGCGACTCAATCTTGCATAGCTTTCTCTTGTGTGAGTTTACGAGCCCCTGCTTCGTTGCTCACCTCGCTCTCTGAACGATTCAAGATTTTTCCTGGCCGTCTCTATTCTTACCTTTCTGCATCTCACTCTTCTGCAGTATCAATCAGCAACGATGGTACTCTATAGATCGCTATTGCAAGACGACATTTTCACTTCAGGAACCTCGGAAAGTGATCCGGCTTTCTCGAAAGCAAAGTCTTCTTAGCAAAGTGTACGAGAACTTCTCTGATGGTCATCAAAGCTGCTCCAAGAATCGCATCTTCGTTACCTCCTTCTCACTATCTCCTCGATTACTCACAACAGTTGCTCGTCTCTGGAGGTGAGAGCGATGAAAGGACAAAAACTCGTTTAAACGCTGTTCCAAGCTTATTTCAGATTACTGATCCAACGCGCCCCTCTTTCCATCTCTCTCGTACCTCTGTATCCAGGATTCCTTGCTCTGAACGCATGGAAACATTCCAGCAGCAACGCAGAACATCTTCTGAAGGAAGCGGATGAAGCTGTAGCAGGTCTACGTGCATTGGAAACGAGTTTTCCGGGAGCGAAGTGAGTCAATCCGTTGTGTTGTCTTGCAAAATGTGAGATCAAGCCTGCTTTGCTGAACCTTCCTTCACTCTTGCTTTCTTTCTTTCTCAGAAATCTCAGGAGAGCTCTCGTCAGACTCTTACGCTCACTCAGAACCAAGCTTGGATGAGAAAGTCAGGATGAATCCACCTTCCGCCTCCAATCCGAATAGAGCAGGCGAACATTCTCTCCATAGAAGTCGTTCTCAACAGTCCCACTCGGAAGCTGCTCAACCTGGTATTTTCGAAGCTTCCCACTCTCCTGAGATTTCTAGGAACTCTAGACTAGATGGTCAGACCGGAGCTAGCCCCTACTTTGGAAATCTCAATGGCCTTCCCAACTTCAACGCTGAAGGCACTACATCAGGTGGAAATGCTTCGGTTCCTTCAGCGGATGCTTCATTGACGCCTCTCTACTAGCTCTGTCCAACTCAAATACCGACAATTGGTCTGGTCTCGATTGGTTGAATGGGTTGCTCAACGACACGACTTCAGTAGCTACCCCTAGTCAACAACAAGGTACTTTTTCGGAGCCGCCAGTCTCCTATCCAACACCTGCAACTGGAAAACCCAACGACCGTCGACTTCTCTGCAGCTCTTTGGGATGATCAAATGCCTTCGACTTTGGAAGAAGAGGCAGGAGATGGTGCCACGATCTCTAAAGGCAAAGAGAAGGCAAAGGGGAGAGAACGAAAATGTAGAAGTCTGAGTTGGGTTCGAATTCATTTAGAGCTTCAAGAAACTTTAATTACAGATCAGATAATGACCGAAATAAGTTTCATGTAAATATCTTGTTTGAAGCGGTTACCACGTCATTGTCAGTTTCATCTTTCTCGTTCGCTAATACAATACGATCCGTTTTCTTCAAGCCTCTACGCCTGTTGAAGATTCGACGAACGTGCGCTCGATTCGATAACTTTGTCAGATTGAGAACTTGGGTTGAAGAGGGTATCTAGATCACAAAAGAGAATGAAGGAAAAGGATGGAGAGATGGCAAAAAAAGTTGAATGGTGAAGTCGCCCAAACAAAGGAAGATATAGATGCGATTGACTGATGAAAAGTTAAATGAAACACAAAAAATGAGATACAGGACAGTATTTGAAATCAAAGACAGCTAAAAACGAAGAGCTTGGGTTGGCAGAAAGGTTCACATTGACATTGATCCATAGCTTTCGAAGTGTTGACCCCGTCAATTTCTCGTTCTTCTGTTCATCTTCCAAAGAAGTTTTGAGCTCTTTGACCGTAGGATTCAAGATCTCTTCCAAAGTTGGATAGCTTCCTTTAAACATCCTTCCAGGTTGATACATTCCAGTTCCTACTCCCAATTTCGATGCGGCATCGTCTCCTACTTTGATATCCATATGCCCTCCCATGTTCTGACCCGTTGCTGTCCCAATCTGATCTTTGCTTTGATCAACAGTTGCGCATAGAGCTGAGGCTGAAGGTAATGAAGAAAGAAGACAGAGTGAAAGGGAGAGAGTTGAAATGATGATCTTGACCATTTTGACGTTTTTGTTGAGTGAAGTTAAAGTGTGAAGTAGAAAGAAATTTGATTTTAGGGTTCAAAGACGAAGATGGGAAAGCTTTGAAGAATTGAAAAGATGTGAAGAAGTAGTAGATTTCCGAGAGTTGTAAACTGGTGACTTTAGTGACTGTTTGGTTGAGTAGTTTGAGTCGATTGGTAACCTGAGGTGACTTTTTTCTGTCTAATGATTTGGATGCAGAAGTCAGAGTGAAGATGATTGAACAAAGCCAGTTGATTTGAGATGAATTGAAAGAGACGACCAGCGTAAAGTGGTGAAGGATGAAATCTAAAGCTCTTGGTTGGTCGAGACCTTGAAGAAGAGATAGCGGTTGTTAGAAGTTGAAAAATTGATGAGAATGACAAACACCTGAATGTTTGATGTTTGACAAGAGAAGGTAAGTGATAGGGAGTTAGGCAAGTCCAAGAATTATACGAGGCTTTTATAGTGAAAGTTTACGTCCCTTGAAGCAAATCATGCCATCATGCTTAGCTCGATCGAGTTGCAAACAATCGCACCACTTAAGTTTCTCTTGACTAGTCTAGTCTTTCAAACTCGACAGAAGGGCAATGGCCGTAGAAGCAAAGCTAGACCCCCACCCACCAGTAGCCAGACTGGATGAGTTTCATGTTGACAGAAATCTCTACCTGTCAACAACAATGAGCTAAGATTGAACCCCCTCTCCCGTCGGTTCAGCTTGAGTCATGATGGATCGATCTTGGATCAATGATCAGGGCATTTGTTTGTTACGACTGGAAGAGTCTTGAGAGAGGCAAAATCGAACCATCGTCTCGGCGAGGCTGAGCTTCTTCTCCCTATCCGACCAAGTCAGCAGCAACTCAAACAAGCTGTCATTATTAGACCATGATAGCTACATGACTGCAATGAATCAGCAGCTTGTAATTGAAATTAAGAATTATAGAAATTGCATTGGGAAATCTAATCTATCGTCTCTTGAGAACACCTATATTCTATCATATTTTACTTTTGAATTCTTTCTTCGCACCTACCTACGAACCGACTACTCTTGCAGCTCTTTTCGATCCTATCACATTGTTCCTTTACCGCTCTTCTCGAAGTTCCACCAATGGCATCTCTTCTCTCTACACTTTTCTTCCATTTCCCAAACCTTGACCACGTCTTCCTCGAATTTGTCCGACAATTTCTTCAATTCTTCCAAGGTCAAATCTGACAATTGACATTTCTTCTCTTCCGACAATCGTACTGCAGATCCAGAGATGTGATGAGTCTCACGGAAGGGAATCTAAAAATTCGAGAGAGGGACAAAAAGGAAAATGATGAGTGTTGAACCATTCTGAATTTGCCTTCTGGACTTCAATCTCGTGCATTGGCACAACAGTCTTTCAACACATATACTTACTCCCTTCCTGACCAAATAATCAGCCAAATCAGTAGCCAACATGTCTGAAGTCAAAGCTTCTCTCATCTTCTTTGGATCGATTTCCAAAGTAGAGACTACCCCGGTTGCAATCTTCAAAGAAGCTTGAATGGTATCAACGGCATCGAAAAGAGGTTCCTTATCTTCCTGTAAATCTTTGTTGTAAGTAGAAGGGATACCTTTGAAAGACATCATGAAACCAGACATTTGACCAAAGACTCTACCAGATTTACCTCTTAGTAATTCCAGAGAATCTGGATTCTTCTTTTGTGGCATGATCGAAGATCCGGTACTGTTTATAGTGTAGGTTTGAGAAATAGGTGGTTCAAATCAGGTAGGTGAGAGAGAATGAGAAGATAAGACGAATGAGGTTAGATGTGAATTCTTCTTCTTGGAACTTTAGATCTGCCTCATGCGATAGATGTCCACTTTTGTTTTGAGGCCTTCTTTCCTCTAGTCCGAAAAAGAAGGAGACCTTTTGATCTCAACGCTCTACCTATGCCTCTATACTTCCAAGCCCTCCCTCCCATCACCCTTTCGAAGTCTGAACTCACCTATAAGCATCGCTCAACTGTACGAAACCGAATTCAGCAGTACTATAAATGATCAAGTCCTCACTGAATTCTACTAATATGAATCATGAAAAGACTAGCCCACATTAAGAATTCCACCACGAAATCTCTATCAGAAACCGAATGCATTGAATTCAAACCAACTTCTTTAAAACCCAAATCTTTTGCGATTTGGTTTCTATCCAAACCTTTGAAAGGGTTTCCAGCCAAAGGACCACTTCCCAAAGGTAAAATAGAAATCCTATCTTTGAAATCATTCAATCTTTTATAATCTTGTAAAAGAGCCGAAGTATGAGAAAGTAAGAAAATGAGACCATCTAATAGGTTGAGCTCTTTGTAAATGAGTATAACCAGGCATTAAGACATCGATTTCAACTTGAGATCTCTTGATTAAAACTTGAATGAAATCTTTTAATAAGGATTTGATGGATTCTACTTCATCTATTAACCATAATCTCATATCGGTTGCTACTTGATCATTTCTAGATCTTCCTGTATGTAATTTACCAGCTACGTTTCCAATTAACTCTTTTAATCTTCTCTCGTTTGCAGTGGTGTATATCTTCATCATCTGGTTGGATTTGAAAGGTGTTTGATGCCCATTCTTTACCTACTGAATCTAGACCTGAAATGATTTGTTGAGCTTCAGATTCAGTTAGAATCCTGGAAATTAGAGCTTTTGCATAGGCTTGAGAACCTCGGATGTCTTGAGACCACATTCGCTTGTCGTAGGATAGAGATTCATTGTAGGCTGAAGAGAGAGAGAGAGAGAGAGAGAGAGAGAAAAGAAAGAAGGAAGAGATAAGAAGTCAGACGAGAGAATGACAAGATAGGATGAGCTCTACTAGATTGATGAGAATGATATGCTCACCATGCTAATCCAAATGAATAGAAGTGATAATCAATGGTAAGATTGAATGAAGAGAGAAAGAGAGATTGAGAAGCAGATCAAAGTCAAAAGGTGGATCGAGTCAGTAGCAAGATCCAAGGTAGTCTGGGCTCACCATGATAGGATCTGTAGTTCCAGTGAATCTTCCACCCCATAACTTCTCTTTTGTTGGTTGTTGAGCTGCCATAATGTTAATAGATAGAGAGAGAGTAGAGAGGTGTAGTGATAGTGAGAAGGACAAGACCAAGATGAGAAGAAAGTTCCAGTTTGCTCTTTGATCTCGACCAGCAACTCCTTCCGCCATGGATTTGGATCTCTCAGATGGTCAGAATGCAAAGATTGACAATCTTTCGCTAGATTTACTTCAAACCATCAGCGACGCAAGAAACGAGCATGGTCTCAGAAGTTTGGATTACACGGCTTATCGGTCAGTATTTCACAGAGAAGATGATAGTTTGGGGAACAGCACGAAGGGTAGCAAGACGACGAGAGATTATCTCTAGACAGGTTACATTATTCTACCTCAATCAAGTTATTTAGCTTCAGATCTGATCCAGAGTCTGACGAGCTTGAGCTTACCATCTTCCACCTTCCTTTCACTACTTCTCCAATCGTTCACTCTTTCTTTCCCTCTCACAGTCAATATTGTTCATCCAAAGTACACCGTCTACGTCAACTTCTATCTCTCACTCATGCAGATCCATCCCATCAACCAAAGTCAAAGTCAACTACAAATCAGTCAAAGACCTCTGGCAAGAAAGGTAAAGGTTCAAAGAAGGCTGGAAGGAGACAGAACCCTGCTAGTCAGAGCGCCGCTGAAAAGGGAAAGGGAAACCAGTTCACGAAGAAGACTTTGAAGTTGGAGCAGGTCGAGAATGACAGGTGAGTGGGCGAGGTGAGGCGAGGCGAGGAGAGAGAAGATCAAGAGAGCGAGGTGGGGGCTGGATGATCTTCAGCTCTCGTTTTGCTTTACTTCCTATGATTGAAAATACTATTAGGAATAGGGGGGTAGTGAATTATATCATTTGACCTGGGTATATGCTGACTGATCTCCTATCTTCTCTCATCTTTGTAGGCCAGCTCAACTTCTCCTCTTCGAAAACTGAAAGAGCATGGGCTCACTCTCAAGATCTACGTAATCAATCCTTTGAAAAGGATCAAGATTCAAAACTTCGTAGAATAGGTTTGGATAGAGGTACCAGATCCGTCAATTGGTCTACCTCCCTACTATCTCTACTGAAAGCCTTGGAATCGAAAGTGGACGTCATAACCTTGGCTCAAGCCACTGCATATCATTTAATGATTCTAGGAAATTCAAACTTCGACAAAGACAATCACGAAAATGCATTGGAAACTCTAAGTCTTTCCAGAACTTTATTGACTTCATTAGCTAAATGTTGTAAATCTTCCAAAGAAGAAGCTTTGGCGAACAGTTTCATTGATAACATGGAAGCAATGATTAGATTCTGTTGTTATAATTTAGGAAAAGAAACCAATGTAGTGGATTTGGATGGCATCACTTCGGAATATTCCACAGAGGAAATCGGCGAGAAATGGTTGAAAGGTAATCTTTGGAATGAGACTTTGGCAAAGTTGAGAGAGAAAGAAACCGAAAATGAAGGTGGAAAGAAACACAAAGGGAAATTCGAAATCGATTGGAACGGTAAAAAGATTCAAATCAGAAATCCGGAATTGGCTGAAGAGATTGAAAAGGTCAGAAGGGAAGAGGAGAATTTGAAATCTAGTCAACAAAAGGGAGTGGAAGGAGATTCAAACGTCACCTCCAACAATCAGAAGAAAGAAAAGAGAGAAAAAGTCAAAAAGGAAAGATTAACTCATGCTCAAAGAAACGAAAAGAAAAGAGGAGGTTCAAAGGGCAATTCGAATCCATCAACTAACAACAAAGTGGCCAAGTCTAACAATTTGAGTCCTTTCGATTCCCTTCTAGTCACTCTGACTTCAGCCTCTGAGATTTCTTCTCGTCTTCTATCTGATCATGCTTCAGCTTTGGCCAAATCTCATTCAGGAAGATATGCTTCTGCAGGAGATGACTTAAGAGATGCAAATGAATGGATTCTCTATAAATTGTTCGCTTTGAGAATCAGAAGGAATGAAAGTTTGATTAAAGAAGTGGAATCTAAAGCTGAGAAAAGAGACAAGAGATCTAAAGAAAGAATCGAAAAGAAGATTGAATTGGTTAGAAATGGTGGTAAAGGTACGATTGGTTCTAATAATGTCACCAAGAATAAGAAGAAAAAAGTTTCACCTCAAGTCAAGGAAAAGAAAAAGAATCATCTGGTTCTAGAGCTAAAAGATCAAGATCTACTCCTAAAACCAAGGTTAATAAGAAGGCTAGATCTGGTACTAGAGCTTTCAAAGCTAGAAAAGTTGAAGTTAGATCTAAACAATTGGAAGAATTGGAAAAGGAAGCTTCTTCTAGAAGATCTTATAGATTAATCCCTTCTTTATCTAGATTATTGGATTCTACTTCTATTTCTTTGGATTCAATTGCTGATTTAACTCTTTGCGAATCTAATCCTGATATCGCTTCTTTGATTGAATGTAAAGCTTATCTCAACAAAAGTCAGATTTTGAAAACTTTGGCTAGAGGTTATCATTTATCTTCATCTACTATTTCAAAGGAAATCAATTCTAATACCACTGGTGGAAACTCATCTTCTGAAGTTAGTAAGGCTAAGATTAGAAGTTGTAAGATTTCTTTGTTCTTATTGGAGAGGTCTAAATTGTTCGTTAGACAATCCAAAGGTTCTTTAGATTTGATAGAAAGAGAAGAAATTGATGAAGAATTGGATCAAGATTTCCCAAGACATGTCCTGAATGATCAAGCTCAGGAAATGTTCGTGAAGGAATTGGAAGAATTGGATGAGTTGGTTAAGGATTGTCAGAGATCTCTTTGGTTGACTTTGAAGAGTGGAAATAAAATTACCTCCAACAATTCCAAGACTCAAAGTGGAAGTGGAACTGGAACTGTTGGAATTGGTAAAGATGGTTTACCAAATACTAAATCAGCCATCGTCATTAGAGATTTGTTATCTAAAAATCTTCAATTGGATGAAAGAGAAATTGAAGAAGCAAGTAAGATTTCATCTGATAGATCTAAAGAATTGGAAGAAGAATTCTCTTCTACCTTTGGAAATAGGAAAGGAAAGAAGGTTCAAGGTCAAGTTTCGAAATCAAATGTTGTTAAAACTCAACAAGTCGTTGGATCTTCATCAGATGATGAAGCTGACTTTAGAGACGCGGATGCTGGTTCTCCAATTGATGATGAAGATGAAGAGGCTGAATTCGATGAAGCTGATGAATTTGATGATGATGAAGAGGAGGAGAAGGATGGAACCGTGAAGGGAGGAAATGAAGGTCAAAAGAAAGGTTGGTTGGGAGGTTGGTTTGGTCGCTAAAAGAACGAGTTAGCTGCTATCATGTATCAGCATTTTTGCAAGATAAAAAAGAGTCTACTTTTCAAAACACAGTGTGCAATGATTGATTCGAACTGGAATGCATATTAATATTGATCTATTGACATGAATAAAGGTAAATGAGAGACATGATATCTTCAACAAGATTGTACGAGTGAATTAACTTCTATCGTCTTTTCTCCCAAAGGTAACAAAGGATTGATTGGAACTACCGCATCTATTAGACCTTGACACTCCATTCGTGTTCAAGTCTACCATTTTGGATATCTTCGATGCGATTTAGGACAGCTCTTGCGACGTCTCCTAATCCACCTTCACCAGTTGCAATGTGAATATCTTTACCCTGGTATCCGATTCTTTCGATTTGACAGATGATTGCAGCTGTTCCCGATCCTGAAGGAAGGATAGAAATAGTGATCATGAGGAGAAGGGAAGATTCACGGCACAACAAGAGAGAGAAAGTCAGCTTCGAACAGATGATAAATCCTACGCCTTCGGATCATACCGTATGTACTAACCAAACATCTCTGCCAAGTTTCCTTCCGCAGAGGCCTTCAGTAACTCTGACATTGTAATCTCTCGTTCCTCTACAGAGAGAGGAGGTAATGGCAAAGTTTTACCATTTTTTTGAGTGGGACCGAGCGAGGGATAAAATACTGTCTCTCGTAACTCCGGAAGGATCACTCCATTCAGAGGCGGAGTGACAAGACAGAGACCTGGAGAAAAGAGAAGTTTGAAAGAAGAGAGATGCTCCTGGAGTCAGAGAAAGTGAAAGAAAGCATCGAATTTGTTGGAAGCCATCGGAACTCACCTTCGCCTTTCTTCAGGACTACGAATAGGTTCATGCTTCCGACTTCAGTTAAGAGATGTTCTCCATCTTGTTCAAGCAGCCAAAGGTTTTGCTGGTATCCTTTCTTGGCAGCGTCTAGAGATTGTTGAATAGAAGGAAAAATTGAAGAGTCAGAATTAAAATCTTCTTGATAAATCCTCTGCGCTTTCACTCACCTCTTTGAGGCATGATAGTTGGAGCATAATTTGGACCAATCTTATACCGTCCAGTCCCGCCTGGGAATGCTCTCACTCTGGAGGCATCAGCTTCGAGCGCGACTGGCTTGAAACCTGTGGGGTACTATAGATTTGAGAGAAAGAGGACGTAAGTCAGTGAAGGTGGACGAATCCCACTCGCCTCGTGATTGAAACTTACATAAGGACCGACTGGACAAGTGATAACGAAAAGCAAAGCTTCTGCAATGTTTCCTTGGCCCAGAGTAGGTTGAGTTCCAATGAGAGTG
Source organism: Hemileia vastatrix (assembly GCA_030280995.1). Taxonomy (NCBI): domain Eukaryota; kingdom Fungi; phylum Basidiomycota; class Pucciniomycetes; order Pucciniales; family Zaghouaniaceae; genus Hemileia; species Hemileia vastatrix. Next base: position 3,020 of record JASXTE010000581.1, on the reverse strand, counting down.
GGTCTAATGTAAAGAGAAGATCCCTTTCCCTCTGGAATCCAACGAGAGTCGACTCTGAGAAGTTCTTTGATTAGAGTGAGAAGCTGTTCGCAGTCGAAGTTCTGATAGAAAGAAGGTTGGCGAGAGAAAACAGAGGATCGTATAAGAGATTAAAAAGCGAGATCTCCTCGTTCTCGACACAAACGTTACTCTTCTCTGAAGCTCACCGGCAAAGCTAGTCTTTCGGCACTTCTGTTCAACCTTTGCATGTTCATCATGGGTCGATATAATCTGATGTCTCCTTTCGAATCTTTGTAGGCCTTGCAGCCCTCGAAGCATGTCGGTGAATAATGTAGACACATCGCGGATGGCATGAGAGAGAGTGCTATAAGCGTGGAAGAAGAGAATAGAGTCATTTCAGAGACAACAATGTCGGATCATCCCGTCAGAGCTTCCACAAAAGCCTCACCTCCGTATGGTTTGATCTCTGGAGTCAGCCAGCCCTTTTCTGCAGTCCATTTGATGGATAGCATATGATCAGAGAATGCAGTACCCCAGACCAGCCCTTCCATCGAAGGAAGTTCCTTTGGGGACTCTGACAAAGTCTTGATCAGCTTGGAAGAGTCGAGCTCTCCTTGGGAAGGTAAGCTCTTTTTTTGAATCGAGACTCCCATCGAGTTCACTTCGACTTGAGGTAGGTTTTGAGCTGCTCCATTGACGTGAGCAGAAGATTCAACTTCGATGGATGGAGTCATCTTGATGTTGTAAAGACTTTTGGTGTAGAAAAGAGAATGAAGAAGGAAGAGGATCGAGAAAAGAAGATGGTCAAGAAGTTCGAAGGTCATTTTTTCATCGTGGCTCTGCTCCCTCCGGCGTGAGCTCCATTTTTCGAACACAGCCATCTTCAAGCTTATCAACAGGGAAAAAAGTCTAGCAGAGTTCGAATCGAATCGACAAACGATGTACACACGCAGTTGAGCAAAAGGTCTCGCGAGAAAAAGACACACAAAGCAAGAGCAGATTGAAAACGCATAGCATGAATATGAATTAACTTTTGGGGGGTGTTTTGGGGCTTGGCCTAAATGAAGAATGAATACAGAGTAATGATGAAGATAACGAAAGAAACCAAGAGAGAAACAAGAAGGAAAAAAAGAGAGAGAGAAAACCACCCTTTTAACCGTGCTTGCTAGCTCCCTTAGCTCTTAGACGACGAACGTAATGTTCCAACTCCTTTCCTTCCAAAATGTATCCATCAGCTCTTCCAGATTGACCTGGACGAGAAGCGATACAAGCGTAAAGACGACCGGCACCGAATTGCTGTTCGACTAGAGGGTCCAACTTGGATTCCTTTTGTCTGTTTTCCAACTTCTTTTCAATCGACTTGGACTTCTTTTGAGCTTCAACTTCTTCGACGGCACCGACACCAGCGGCTCTACGCTTGGTAGTGACTGGCTTTCCGTAGTGCTTCTCGTAAGCTTGACGGAATGGAGTGGCATCGACTTGGATGATGGCATTTTTGACTAGAGTGTTGGTACGGACCAACTCGTTGTTGGAAGCGTTGAAGACGACTCCCAAAAGACGAGTCTTGGCAGTGATGTGTTCAGAACCCAAGCAAAGTTACCACTCGCGCATGAGAGGGGAGTGAAAGAAAAGAAGTTGATAGGGTGAGAAGGATTGCCTTCTTGATGTGCTAGATCACTTTCTTGGTGAGAGAAAAGGATCTGACCTTTGCCTTAATCGATTCCGAATCGAGGACAAGAGCTTTCACTCGAGTTCTGATCACGGAAGAATTGAATTCGTGGGAGAGTCGACTGATCTTCGACCCACCAACTCTGATGAGAGGATGGGTGTGAAGTGAAGAACAGCTTGGGATCGACCCTCAACCACCATGACAGGCTGGTGTAGCATTGCGATAAGATCCTCTATCAAGGAATCTTATAGAAAAGGGTTGAGACCATCGAAAGAGATGGATGGCTCAAGAGAGCATCTCTTTTCTGCTTTCTTCTTTCTTCGCATAGCACAAATCCTGCCTCCATCACTATCTCACAACCTAGGCTCTCTGCATCTCATTCCCATCACTTGACACTCACGATTCGAGTCTCAAAGCTCTGTGCTTGATGTTTCCACCTCTGACACGGACAGTGTGAATTCTCTTTGCTCCCAAACGAGTGTTGGCTGGTTGACGACCCAACTCGAACTTTCTCTTCTTACGGTAGTGGGCACGACGAGCACCAGAAGCGGCACGCTTGTGACGGGAATCACGTGTGGATACCCATTCTGAGAGGATGGAGGAGGAGGAGAAGAGGTGAGAGGAGAAGTAAATGTGAGTTGAAGGTCGCCTGAGAAGGATTTGGTGATCTCTCTTCGAGTCCTCGATCCTTTCAATCTTGGAATAGCAGTGATGGCAATCGCTTCAGTGCTCTAAAGATCCAAAATGAAGTAGAAGTTGATCTGTGCTTCATGGATTGCTGCTAGCCAACGATCAAAGGTCCAAAGAAGAGTCTCCTCTGAATTCGATCGACTTGCTCGTTCGTCTTGAAGCGGATTCTCTCTGTTTGAATTCTTCACATTGTTTGCTTTTGCTGTGGTATTCGATTCGAACTGCAAGGATCAGAAACTCACATTGATCTTGAGGTGGTGGTAGATACAATTCCCTTCGAGGAGATTTCTTCCTCCTCCCAGCAGGACTCCCACGTGGCTCACCTCGCCCACTCGACATCGATCTAGAGGGAGTATGATTGATTGAAAAACATCGTAGTGATCAATTCGAAAGTAGTCATGTAAATACTGCGAGACCTAGAGGGGCTTTCGAGTTCACGAGCACACACCTGAACTGCGGCTGCGGCACCTTATAGGAGTCAGGAATGAAGAAATCTCTCTTATGCATACGATCTAGAAGTTAAACAGATTACGCTTGAGTCCAAAAGTTGGAGAAGAGAGGCCCCAAAAAGGCAGGTATCTCGTCTTTCTTCTCACTCAAAACACATAGCAAACGCAGCTCTTAGGAAGCTCGTCTCTTTGCACCTCAAACAAGCTGGAGC